>OY292396.1:19846751-20044709 GCA_958496205.1 Idaea biselata
TATAAGCCATAAAACACATATATCTGTCGTCAGGAGGGTGCTTTTCTTCTGTATTTGCTATTGTATATCTCCTAGTTGTCGTCAGTAGGTAATTATAGTTCACTCTGGACCAGAAAACCCACGAGGCCTGCGGCCTCTCGCTTCGCGGGGTTTTAAGGTCCAAAGTGAACTATAAATCTAAAACATGAAACCAAACTCAACCTTGCATTTTTTGTTCCATTAATAGGCTTTATTAATTACCGTTTTTATAGATCTTTAGTCATTTCGTTAGGTGCATTGTTAACATGAAGTTCGTTAAACAACCGGTATCATTACAATTAGAAAATATCAATTTTGCGTCTGAGCAACAAAACATTCGTCATGGAAAACTATTACCAAATACAGTTCGCTGTATAATATGTGGTCCATCGAACTGTGGAAAAACGAATTTGGTTATTGGACTACTTTTGCACGAAAATGGTTTAGAATATCGTAACGTTTATGTCTATTCAAAAACTCTTTATCAACCGAAATATAAGTACTTAGAACAGGTATTGCAAAGGGTTCCTGGTGTTACTTTCTCAAAGTTTCATGAAAATCAAGAAGTGTTCACTCCAGAAGAAGCAAAATGTAACTCAGTTATTGTTTTCGATGATGTATCTTGCGAGAATCAAAACAGTATGCGTGATTTTTTTGCAATGGGTAGACACAAATACATAGACTGTTTTTATTTAAACCAGACATATAGCAAAATACCAAAACAGTTAATAAGAGATAATGCAAATTTATTAGTATTGTTCAAGCAAGATGATATAAACTTGAGACACATATATGATGAACACGTCAATACTGATATGACATGGCAAGAATTCAGAGCAATGTGTGCCCAAATATGGAAAGAACCTTACAGTTATGTTGTAATAAACAAGGACTGTGAAAAAAACAAAGGTTGTTATCGAAAGAAATTTGATACGTTTGTTTTATTTCATTAGTGGACTTATGTAAATCATTTCTTGTTGAGTCGTGGCTTAGAAAACAAGTTCTGTGAGCGTTTTGTTTATATTAAATAATAAAATTATGTCTTACATTCCCGTCTTTCGCCGTTTCGCTGATGAAGAGGAACGTTTAAGGAGTTTTGCTACCTGGCCGCTGGGTTTAAATCAAAAACCAAAAGAAATGGCTGAAGCAGGATTTTTTTATACCGAAATAGGTGATAGAGTCGTCTGTTTTTACTGCGGTGGAAGAATGAAAGATTGGGGCCCCAACGATCTACCATGGGAAGAGCATGCACGCTGGTTTGGCCAATGTCCCTATGTATTGGTAATGAAAGGAGAAGACTATGTGGAAAATGTACAAAATGGAGGATATGAAGAATTCGAAGAAGAGTGCAGTCAAATTGAACCGGAAATAAAAGTCAACATAATACCATCATCAATTATATGTAAAATTTGTATGGAAGAAGAATTAAATACGTGTTTCACACCTTGTGGTCATGCTGTGGCGTGTGCGAAGTGTTCTCTGTCTGTCGGAGTTAAATGTCCGATTTGTAGAAAAGAATTCAAAAAAATTATTAGATTGTTTTTATAAATAAAGAAAGAAGTTAAGTATTTAAAAGTCTTTTTTTATCCCTTATAAATAGCTGAGAATATTATTCGTACTATTATTTTGTGAGGCTACTACAACCAACAAAGTTCATCACTATAAATAGCTAAATACATAAACTACACTATCATTTCACATGAATACTGTTAATGGTTCAATCAACTCTGCTGCAATGGAAAAAAATCTAAAAAAACAAATTGTTGAAGCTGCAGAAGCTGTTAAAAAGAAGGTTCGAAAAATGCGAAATATTGAAACGGACAGAAGTAATATTTTAAAATCTGTTTTTAAACCAATTACAGAACCCCTCAATAAAATGGTGGACAATTCTTTATCAATAGAATCTCCTGACAAAAGAAAATCATTTCATTATTCCAAAGCCTTACAAAATGATGTTAAATTTGATACTTCAAGTCCATTAGACAGCGATAAAACTCTAAAGAGACAATCTAATGTTGGATTCAATATATTAAGCCCAAAAGAATCTAGTGAGTCACAGGATAGTGATAATAACGATTACGATGGTGATGCAATTAAAATGGATACAGTAGAAGGAGATGAATCATTTAAGACAGTGTCTTCAGGTGCAACCGATGCAATTTTAGACGTTTCTTCGTGGTCTCTTACTCCTGATGCTTCAGATAGTTTCAATGATGTTCTGTTTGGTATTAGAAATGATCGCGGAAAACTCATGATGGGATCTTCGCGTGTTGTGTTGACTGATGATTATATTCAAGTTGGTACAAAGAAGTATAAATTTACGGATGGAATAAAAGAATTACTTTTTAAAAAAGTCCCTAACTTAGATGTAATAAATAATGAAGATTTGAGTCATTATAAGTTAATGTTGCAAGAAACAAATGCTCATAGAAGAAATTTTAGTCCAAATCAACCGATCAAGAGTAATAAAGGCCGAAAATACTTGAGTATTATAAAACCACTATTCAAATTACGTAAAGTTTCAGTAAGCACTGATAGTAGCCAACCGGACATAACACATCAAGGAGAAGGTTTACCACTTATGAAAACATGGAAGAAAAATGTTGACTACGTATACTGGGATGATCCTAATGAATTAGTTGAAAGATTAAAGCTTTTGATTGCTTCAAAAGATGCTGGTAACACTGGGTTGGAGAATGAAATCATTTCTATTATAGAAGAATTGCGTGAAAGCGGGATTATACCTTAATATATAGCATGATTTTTTTAAATTATTTCATTTCAACTTTATCGATAACACCTATCAGTTCACTATAATGGATAAGTTTGGACATCACATTCATAAACGCTTGCGTTTACCAGATTTCATAGAAAACTTTGATAAAATCCTAATGAAAACCGAAAGCGGAGAGTTTGATTTACATAATACAAGACTAACCGGTATTACGATTCCATTGAAAAATTCTGATGCTGTCAACAAGGAGTACGTAGATAGACAAAATGAATTGTATATAAAGAAGGAAGAGATCGCAACAATAGTTAATAATTTGAGAACAGTTTTAAAAGAATATGTTGATAATATTATTGTAGATTATTGTACAAAAGCTGATTTAATAAGAGCTAAAAAATGAGTAAACTTCAAATTGTGAATGAAATTCATAAAGCTGTTCGCAAGAATTTTAATCGACGATCAGTATTATTAAAGGGCATTGATGACCTATGGCAAGCAGATCTCATTGATTTTCAAAGTTTAAAAAGATATAACCGTGACCATAGATATATTTTGGTGATAATCGATTGTTTTTCTAAGTTTTCTTGGGCTATCCCCGTTAAAACTAAAACAAAAAAAGAAATCGCAAATGCGTTTCAAAGTGTATTAGATAAAAATCACCGAAAACCCATTAATTTACAAACTGATATGGGCACTGAATTTTACAACGATGAATTTAAAAAAGTAACAACAAAGTATAACATTAATCATTACTCTACATATTCTGTTAAAAAGGCTTCTATAGTTGAAAGACTAATAAGGACATTGAAAAACAAGCTGTTTAAACTTTTTAGTTTCAATGGTCACTATAAATGGATTGGAGAGTTGTTGACAAGTGTCATATCAACATATAACGACACAATACATCGAACAATAAATTATAAACCTAAAGATGTCAACCATTCAAACCAAAATGCAGTAATGAAAAATATTATAAAATTCCAGAACTCTAATATAAAGCATGCAAAATCCAACAAACTAAAAGTCGGTGATCATGTTCGTATAAGTAGATATAAAAGCAGCTTCGAAAAAGGATATACTCCTAACTGGTCTACAGAATTGTTTTTAGTTAAAAATGTTTATCTTTCTGTACCAGTTACGTATTCTATAGAAGATATGTACCACCAACCAATATTAGGACGTTTTTATGAACAAGAACTTCTAAAAACTAACTGTCCAAACGTATACCTTATTGAAAAAGTTTTAAGAAAAAAGGGTAATAAACTCTTTGTCAAGTGGTTGGGTCTTTCAAAAAGTGAAAACAGTTGGATTGATAAACAAGCGATCTTATAATCCTGTATTATTAGATTTATAAAAATATAAAATTGAGAATAACAATAGAAATGACTTCATTTATAATTCAGCTATGCGCGGTGGAGGTCTTGTGAATAGTATTATAAATAACTTACCATTTGAATTGCATTTACCCGGATATAATTATTGTGGACCCGGTACACGATTAAAGAAACGATTACTGAGAGGAGATAAAGGAGTTAATGAGCTTGATAACGCTTGTATGAGACACGATATTGCTTATAATAATTCAAACAGTTTGGAAGATCGACACAAAGCTGATTTAGATCTCATAAATATGGCAAAACAGAGAATGAAATCAAAAAACGCTGGAACAGGTGAAAAACTGGCTTCGTGGCTTGTGAACAAGGCGATGAAAACTAAGGTCAAGTATGGTGCAGGTGGGAGATCATTCAAGTCGATGGTATCAAAAATACATAAAAAACTGAAAAAGTCAAAACCAAAAAATGATGCTGCAGCAATAAAAGAAGCTTATTCTGCAGCTAAAAAGCACATTAAAAATAAGAAAAAAGTTCATGTGCCTCGTGTTATACCGTTGCCGAAAACAGGTGGTATTTTACCACTCATTCCAATATTCGCTGGACTATCCGCACTGGGCGCACTGGCAGGAGGTGCAGCAGGAATAACAAAGGCTGTAAACGATCATAAATCAGCGAAAAAGAACTTTGCAGAAGCTCAACGTCATAATAAAATGATAGAATCAATTGCTCTAGGAAAAGGCTTGTATATAAAACCCTACAAGACAGGAAATGGTCTTTTTGTAAATAAATCAAAAAACTAATTAAAAGGTTACCCAGACGCGCACTTTCTGATTTAGACATATTAGATTATGCTAATCAACATATTCCATACTTTAGGGGTGTTTTCATGAGAAATAAACTACCATCAAAATCCAAGGATATTGAGTGTGGGATTGTCAATTTAGATAGTTCAGAAAATGATGGAACTCATTGGGTAGCCTATGTAAAACTATTCAAAAATTGTGAATATTTTGATAGCTTTGGCGATTTAAAGCCTCCGTTAGAGTTGGCTGAGTATTTAAGATATCGCATCAAATATAATTATTCTAGATATCAAGACTTTAACACATCCAATTGTGGACACTTATGTTTAAAGTTTCTAGAAACGTTTTGGAAGGAAGAGCTAGGTGAAAACTATGCGATTATAAATCGAGCAAACAAGAACTTACTAAAAAATTGTATGATCGTTAGTGGATTCAATAAATGAATTAATTATTATTATTAATATATTAAGTGTGTGGTTCATTAACTTAGATGATTAATTTAGGTTATTTTTTAATAAATTATAATATTGACTATAAATTTATAAAGTTGTTTTAATTACCTTCATTTGTAAAATGTCTTTCACGTTGTCTATAACTGGTAATACCTCGATTTTATCGTCCACTTTTTATCCACCATTGCAATTTGAAGGTGAATACGAGTGTGCCCTGTTGTATTTGTCTACATTCAATTCGATCCCTAACATTGATAAACGAAATAATAAATTTTATTACGACAACAATGAAGTCTTAGAAATACCAGAAGGTGCTTACGAACTCCAAGATATATCTGACTATTTAAAATCAAACGTAAAAAATGGAACAAACATAAATTTGTTTTGTAACAACAACACGTTAAAAACTTTCCTTTTTTGTTCTAAAAACATACAATTCGACAAAAATGATTCTCTCGGAAAATTATTAGGGTTTGACAAACAAACTCTTAAAGCCAATATAATACACGAGTCGCAACTTCCAGTTAACATTTTATCGACAACAGTGGTAAGAATCGAATGTGATATAGTGAGCGGATCATATATTAATGGAAAATCAAGTCACATCATTTATGAATTTGCCCCAAACGTTCCACCAGGGTATCGAATAATAGAAGTGCCAAAAAATATAATTTATTTTCCAATCAATCAAAATAACATAAGTTCTATAAATATCAGATTGTTAGACATAAATAATAATTTGATAAATCTACGAGGTGAAGAAGTTCAATTGTACATGCATATCAGGAAAAAATGATAGACTTCAATAAATACGGTAATAATGTTATAAAACCTATCAGTACTCATCGATCAATCCGGAAAGGAACAACTAAGAAAAAAATTAAAATTACCAAAGAAAATAAACAATTCTTAAAATTTATCGGACTACTAAAATGAACATCTTAGATATCACGAGTTCACCGGCATACGATAATACCATAGATGGTATAGAATATCATTCGTATAAGCCTTACATAACAAGTTTCAACAGGAATGATGAAATTCGAATCCCTATCAACCAACAAGATTTATACATATTACCATCAGCAAGTACCCTCTATATAGAAGGAACGGTAAACATTGTGAAAGGTGCTGCAAAAGAAAAAGTTGATGCTATAGAGTTCACGAATAATCCAGTTCTTTTTCTGTTCCAAGATGTTCGTTATGAACTTAATGGAGTAGAAATTGATAGAATAAAAAATGCTGGAATGACAACAACAATAAAAAATTTGCTATCTTTTAATGAAAGTGAGGCTAAAATGGCTAAAGCTTGGGGTTGGGATGTAAATGGAACAAAGAAAACCCACGGAGGACACTTTTCTTGTTCAATACCCCTGAGAAACGTTTTAGGCTTTGCTGAAGATTATAAAAAAATTATTTTGAACTGCAAACATGAACTAATATTATTACGCAGCAATACAGATTTAAACTCTTTAAAAATTCCAACTGGTGAATCTCTCGAAGATATAACAATTCACAAATTAGTTTGGCGCGTCCCGCACATCAAAGTGTCTGACAAAGAAAAAGTACATTTATTAAAACTATTAGAAAAGGATCGTCCTCTCCATTTAGCTTTTAGGAATTGGGATTTATATGAGTATCCGTTAGTACCAAAAACAACTAAGCATACTTGGTCAATTAAAACATCATCGCAGATTGAAAAACCAAGATATGTAGTATTAGGGTTACAAACGAATAGAAAGAACTTGCCGGATAAAGATATATCACGATTCGATCATTGTAATTTGAGAGATGTCAAAGTGTATCTTAATTCTGTATATTATCCATATGAAAATTTGAATATAAGTTTTAAAGATCAGAAATTTGCGTTATTATATGAACAATATGTCAAATTCCAAGAATCTTATTACGGACGTAGAAGTGAACCACTGCTCAGTCCAAATGAATTTAATGAAAAAACACCACTGTTTGTAATCGATTGCTCTAGACAATGTGAAAATCTAAAGTCCGGTCCAGTAGTCAGTGTACGTATAGAACTTGAAAGCAATTCAGAGATACCTGATCACACCGCTGCATATTGTCTCATTTTAAACGATTCCATCATTGAGTATAGACCGTTGAGTAACATAGTGAAAAAAATATCATAAATATGAATCCCAGTGATTTTGTAATTGTAGACGTACAAGGATTTAAGGATAAAGAAAATAAATTTATCATAAAAGAATTTGCGGTTATACGGAACGAATATACGCAAACTTTTCTTGTGAAACCCCCTTTCCATTTTAAACACTTAACGGTGGAAGAAAAAAAACACGTGCGATGGATAGAAGCTAATCGAGGAATTTATTGGAGTGAAGGTTTTATTGACTACAGTGAATTTAAGCGTATTGTTAAACCATATTTGAATTTTCAAAATGTTTTAACTAAAGGCACTGAGAAAATCAAGTGGATTAAAGATTTATGTGAGAACTGCGAAGTAATAGATATAGGAGAAAACCAAGGCTGTCCTAATTTTTTAAAATTATATAACGATTATGAGGTTTCTAATGTAAGTTTGAATTGTATTGATCATAATAAAATTTGTGCTCTTAAAAATGTTATTTGTATCAAGAAATGGTGTGAAGGAAGCAAGAATGAATTTAATTTATGTAAATATTTTAACTCTGTTTCTTGTACTTGATATTTTTACTGAAATATATTTTTATCAATTTATTACTTTTGTATTATCATTTCGTCCAAACAAATAAGGTACCTAATTCATAAATAAAATACATTATTTGAACAAATCAGATAAGCAAGGATTTATTTCAAGATAATCTATGACTAATACATTAAAAATATAATTGACTAAAAACTAAACTTATAACGGATTATCTTTATTCATTTAAACAATACTTATTAACTAAAATATACAAATTAATTATCGATTATTGTTTCTGATATACTTTTTATCACTCTCTCCGTTTGGTCTAATATATTGTCTATACAATCTTTCACCACATATTGAGCCGATACAATTACTTCACTGTCATTTTCACTGTTTTCACCACTAATGTCAGTTATACTGATCTGAATTAACCGCCTCCCTTTGCAAGGCTCGCGGTTCAATACAAATGAAGATCTTCGTTGGATGCTACTGGAATTCTTAGTCGTCTTCTTTAATTTCTGTTTTAGGGGCTTCGGAGTTTTCTTTAAATTGCTTACAGGCAAGTTGTCCTCATAATCATTATCAGGAAAATTTTGTGCGCATTGAAAGTAAAGATCTTGAGTGTTGATTCCGAAGAGTCTATCAGCTTGTTCCACATCATTTTTTAGGTCCATGTTCGACATTATCTGAAACAATCAAAATAACACATAAGCTTAGCATAAGTAAGTAGTATTCAAATGAAAATAGAAAAAAAAAGTAAAAAAATAACTTACCAACGTGCAATATTTATTTATTTAGTTAGCTCGAAAGGTATTGTCTCTGTAACGTACAAGTAAAGAATGATGTAATAATCCATCAACATTTAATGAGGTTTTTGTTTACTCGACAAAATCATGCATTGATGCAATAGTAATTGATATTTTTACTAAGAAACAGCGCAGGTGTTTGTTCTCAAGTTTCATTCTTTTAAAGCAAACAAATAGAAACGTGTTGCGACATGTTAGTCGGTATCATCAAACTGCTTTGTTTATAATATTAGTTGGTAGGTACCTAAGTAATTATTTCATTTCTAAAGAGATAAATAAAACGCATCATTATTATGACATAATAACATATTTATTGATAAACTTAAACTATAACTTATAGCTATAACATCCCGTTTAGTTTACCATAGGTACATAAGTAATAAGCAACAAAAATATATGGTGTATAGGTCTATCATGTATTTTTATTGTAACAAAATAGTATTCTTAATTTACGATTTAAAAGTACTGTGAGCGCTACGATATTAGTTTGAAAAGGGTTCAGATTGTATGCTACTTACCTACAGATTATTACTGGAGTTATAATTATGTAAAATTAAGTAATAAGTAACAAAATATTTTTATACTCCTAGGAAAGCAACATGACCCAGTGCTTTTGTAGATATCTTATCTGATGATATTAGACGTTTATCATCTTTACTGGATAAAGCGACTTTATTTACGCAATGAGTGAAAACTTGATGTTTTATCGATTTAAACAATTTATTCTTTTTTCTTAAAATTGATTGAGAAAATAAAGTTGTTCTATAGTCAGACACCTCTAAATCGCGAACGACACATGATTTTACACCTTTAGCTTTTTTTATTTCAGTTTCAATAGTTTTTAAACAATAAAGTTTTGAACGTAATCCGATGAATTCTAATATAATTTTACCGGCCATTTCATCCTTAAATAACCCTGGTACTTTTTTATTGATCAAAGGTAAACCATACTCGTTGTCTATTGAAAAATTACTAGTGTCAAAATAATTAATAAAATGTTCTTTTAAATCTTTATAGAAATATTTTGTTTTAATATGATAGATAAAACTATCTGTATCGGTATAACACATTTGCAATCGATCACCATAATGTGGTTTCATTACTGAATAATGAAAATCATACATGTGAGTTTTAGACAATTCAAGTACCGAAAAACCAATATAAATAGGTTTATCTAATGCTATTTGTGTTGGTTTCAGTTGGATAGCTGCTAAGTTTTCACTAAAAATGATGCTGCTATGATAATAAGGGGACGATATTAGTTTACCTGCACTATTTTTCTTTTTAGTAAAATTATGATTATCTTGCCATTGGTTAACTAATTTAACATCAACTTTCTTTGCGTTGTTTTCCAATGTTTTACCAAATATACTGTTATTAAGTAATTTGAAAAAATCTTGTTCAAACGTTGATTTAGCTTGTTGTCTCAAACATGTATTTAATTCAATATACTGTTTTAAATAATCATTTTGACGGAATTTAATGACTCTATGAACTTTTTTCAATATTAAACCATGTTTCAAGCATGTTTTTAAATAAACATAATGAATAACGTAATGGAATTTATCGTATAGATTTGGAATCAATTTAACAGACTTAGAACCAGGAGCAATAAAACGTTGTGAAGCCAGGGGATAATCTGAGTGGGTTAAATGCAATGATTTAGGATAGCTTAAGTCAACCTCAAGAATAAAACCATATTCAGCATTATCTGGTACACTATTTACGTCTAAACTAGTGATTTCTTCTTTAGATAGAAATTTAAATTCAGATAACGGTAAAGTTAAACTCATACTGTATCCATATAGGTTATTACAATCTATGTATATGAGGTGAGATTCTGGAATCGAATGATCAAAATCCAACATATATTTATTATTGGCTTTGGCATATCTATGCGATACCAAACAAATACCACCTCTTATTCCTGATTGTATCATATTGTAAATAGCTTCATCATTTATCAGTTCTAACTCGACTTGTGTTTTGTACAGCATTGCATCAAAAGATAAACTCGGGGCTGTAATATAAAACGCTGGGTCCAATTGATAATAACTTTTACAAGTTACACGGAACTGTTCAAAGACATCAGTTAACAATAAAACGTCAGTTTTCAAATATAAGTCTGTATATTGACCCATATTATTTAATCTAAATTGTCTCCAAATTAATTGCGCGTGAGCATAATCTTTTTTAGATATATGCTCATTCGTAAGAGAACTATAAAAATCTTTTTTATTTGGGAGTGATGTTTCATTGTAACGCTGTAAATTATTCATATAATCGTAAGGATAGACTCCTTTTCGAGTAAGAAGATGAAACCGTGTGTCGTTTGAAAAATGTTTTCTTAAATGTACAAATTGTTCGGTTTTCATAGTTTTTGTTAATTTATCTAAACTAGTATTTAAAAATTTGAAAGAATCAACAAATCGCAACAATATTAATTTTCCATCAGAAAAAGGTATACACTTTGTGAATGAAACGTAATTCTCTTTAGTTTTTGGTATAATTTTTATAGACCCTGGAGCTTCACCTAATTTTGTAATAAATAAATGACAGTCGTATCCAGACAAATTATGAAAAAAAATTGGTATAAACTTTGGAATTTTGTATTGTAGATTGCAATAATTATGAGCTGCCCCTCGAAATTTCCCAGTTATGTGACAATGATCTTTAACTTTGTCACCATATAAAAACTTGTCACAAATGTGGCACTTAGATGCAGTTTTAAAATTATGTTCATCAAGTCCAGTAAAAATTATAGACACATTTCGATACAATATATCTCGAATTTCACGAACGTCATTATAAATGTATGATATGAATTTATCTACACAATCAATCCCTCGATATGTTACAAATTTATTGTACGATGAGTTTTGTGAACAAACAATATAATAAGCGAATGCAATGGGTACATGTCGTTGAGTTGTAGAAGTATGTAGACCTCTAATTTCTTCATTACAACTCGCTTCAAGCATACTTTCAAAGTCAGCGTAAATTACGAACGGAACGTTTTGCTTCCGATCATAATTTTTAAACTTTATTACTGAACCCTTTTCAGGTAAGACGGTGACAATCCCATTACAAGTATGACTATCTACTAGATCAGCACTTTTAAAAAACACTAAACAAGTATCACATAGAAATAGTTTTTTATGATTTGTAGTAATTTGATTTCGTAATAAACGCGACAAGTTTTTGATTAAACAATAATGCGATTTTGTACCATTTTCTAAATAAAGTAAATGAATAATTCGCCGATTAACAGTGTTTTCCGATTTATACAGAGGACCAATAACAGTGTTCTTTTTACTCAATCCGTAAATTATGAAACCTAAACCAGGATTGTTATTTTCAAATATAGATATATCAGAAAAAGTTGCTGGAAATGTCATTTTTTGTAAGTTAAGTACATCACGAAAATTTGGATACGATGAAACTCTATCAACATGATTTTTAGCTGGGTACAAAAAGGCTAGGACGCTCCATAAGAAACAATGCTTATCAGTGTTACGAACGTTTATACAAGCCTTTTTGCTTTTTATTTGATTAGGTAATTCAATGTACGTTGAACCGCGCAATGGCTCGAATTTGTTTACGTTAATTTCTATGTGCATACAGTTTAGAAACGCCCACCCACTGTCACGATCTTCAAATTCTTCCACTTGGTTTTTCAAAGTTTGAACAAGCGAAGAAAATAACATATCGAAGTCATAATTACCGTAAATAGGTGTATTTTTCGTACAAAATGATTTAATATCTTGTTCATCATTCTTGAACATTAGAAAACCTGCGTAAAGTTCAAAGTTAACTTTTATACAAATATGTAACTTTAGGCTATCATTTAAAAGACGTTGTAATTGACCGCGAATCGATTTCAAAAATAATTCAATACTAGATCGATTCTTGTCCTGAGCCAAAATTCTATAAGAAATAATTCTACATTTAAATGCGGATTCTATGATTTCAATTCCATCGCTAAATAAATGACTCGAAACTTTCTGTTTGTGTAACCTACTGCGTAAGTGACCTACCCATGAGTGATTATTTATTAATAACTCGCACGTCTTACAGAAAGGCATTATTATAAAGTGAATAACCAAGTACGTAAAATATTTATTTATTTCTATAATATCTTAGTGACTAAATACACTTGAAAACGCTAAAAGTATCTTAAAGCAGTAGTCGAAGAAGTGCAAGAAGTACCTACCTACTAGTGTCTTTAAAAAATTTAGCTTCGGTTTCTTTAAATACATCAAAAGATGTGATTAAGAGCTTCTGTAGCGGGACCCAAGCTGGGTCTTTGTCGCTCAAAATCAATTTTAAAGACGTTAAGGCTTTTTTGTACCGAGTTTCGGGTTTGTCGTTAGCGATGTCGGCCTTGTTATAAAGCCTGAGCTCGAGATAATAGTCACCACTCGTGACGGTTGATCGATAGCTTTGCCCGTTCGCTACTCTGGTCGCAAATGCTGATACTAGTGGTTTGACGCCGTCGCTGGATTTTGATCTGCCGCTAATGACGGCTGCCTCTGCGTCGATGATGGAAAATATGTTCGGTTTTCTGTGAACAAAGTAAAAATAATTAGTTTACTAAAAGTGAACATCACAAAGATGACGACGACTGGCTTATTGCCATCGGCTGTATAACGGCTCTTTTGGAAGTTGAGCAGTTCAAGGATACATCGAGACGTTTTCACTTGAACAACAACAATGAGTCCTCAAATACGTCATGATAGGTTCAGTTTCAATGTTTTAAACTAACCTGACTGAATGACTAACCTCTTAGTAAAAAAATCGTAGAAACTTACTTCGAACAAACGGTTTCAGGCGTTTCTTTATTGGCTTTCCTCTTCGTCGCCTTTTTCAAAACGGTCGCAGCGGTGGAAGCATGCTTCTTTCTTTCCGGCACTGGTTTCCAGGAGTCGGGCACGTCGGTTTCGGCACTGCTGTCTTGTTCATATTCATAATCAGACCTAGAACGAAAAAAATAAAAAAAAAAAAATAAATAAATAACGTAAAATGACATTATACATACTATTAAAACATACTCTTTTTTGTAAAAAGTAGCTACTCACTTACATTTTTATTTTTTAACTTCAAAATTTTTTTCTTGAAGTTAGTGGCTTAGGAGCTGCTCTGTGTTTCTTGCTGGGCAAGTCAGAGGTACTTCTTGCTGATAAGTAGGTAGGTACTTCTTGCACTTCTTCGACGTCACTTCGACTACTGCTTTCAGAATTTTATGATACTTTTAGCGTTTTCAAGTGTATTTATATGTTTGAAAAATAAATAGTCAGCAGTATTGTTCAAAAATTGAAAAAACAAATTATAAATTTTTAATCGGCCGATAGCCGTTAAGTAATGAAGTCAATAACAATTAATTACGTTAAACGTTAAATATCGATCGACTTTATATTTGCTGTCGGTGAATACAAAGAAATGAACTTAAATGCAATAATGAACGTTATTGTAAAGCTTTTAAAAATGATTTCTCATTGAAAGAACCACAATACAAAACATAGATGTCAGCGAAATACGACTTTTATAAATATCATAGATACAGAGGTAAAGTTTGTTTGAATATCTACCAAAAAGGTTTGATGTTAGCTCTATTAAAGCAGGTAAAAATGATAATCTTTGTTTAAAGAACCACAATACAAAACATAGATGTCAGCGAAATACGACTTTTATAAATATCATAGATACAGAGGTAAAGTTTGTTTGAATATCTACCAAAAAGGTTTGATGTTAGCTCTATTAAAGCAGGTAAAAATGATAATCTTTGTTTAACACAGCGGACTCACTTAGTTTAGTGGTAGATATCTCGACTTTCATTCCGAAGGCTTGGGTTCGAAACAGCTTCAATGGAACAAATTATTATGTAATATTATAAAAGCAAAAGTTAGTAAGTATGCCTGTTTGTTACTCTTTCATGTAAAAACTACAGAACTGATTGAGATGACATTTAGAATATGGGTAGCTGGGAGACCTGGAATAACACATTGGCTACTTATTTTATTCTTTAGTTTTATTTTTATAATGATTAAGATGTGTTTCTTTTCGGTAGGTACCTACAAAACGTGTAAGGTTTGTTTCTGTTCATTTTCAATATAAAGGTATAAAAATGAATCCCTATTTTGGTTTCGTGAACGGTTGGACCGTTTTCGCTAATTCTTATTTTGTTGTATTTGTTAAGTGAAAGAAAAATCATAAATCGATTTTGATATTTTTTTAAATTTTGGATCGAGACTTACGCGAGAGAAACAGCTTGGCGCAGTTATTATTGAATAAAATACAATTTTCTTGATAATAAGAATATATTTTCTTACAATTCGTACAATTTGTAGGAAAGAAAAGTGAATTTTGGCAATTAATAAACGCCTAATCAAAAGTTTATAGAAACACACTATAATTTATAAGAAAATGTTAAATTAAGATGTGTAATCAATTACTTACTTCATTCTTTATTATATTTTAACGATGGTTAAAATTTAATAACAATTCGGTAATTTGAGGGTTCAAATTTGACAATTGAAAGGAATTCGTGTTAGATAACGCCTGTAGGAAAAATGTAAGCAACGCAGCCAGACAAGAATAACATTTACATTAGTTTTGTGTTTGTTTTTGTTTTTAAAATATCTTTATTAACAATGAACTTAAGAAACATTTGATGTAATAGTGTACATTAGTTTATCGTATTAAATCAACAAAATATAATTTAATACGTTTTATGGCTCGCTAGACCTTTAAAACTTTACATTTACAGGGACTTACGCGGTTGACCCGCGGGACACAGCGGGTTCGCTAGTAGGTACCTAGATATTATCTAGGTAATATTATGTTATTATATATAATAATATTAAAATGTTTTAACTGTGTGTTTTCGCAATTAGCCCTACAACTGGGTCTTTAAGCTGTGGGTTTCCTCACGATGTTTCCCTTCACCGTAAGAGCGATGTAAATAACGCACATATTTTTTTCTTAAAGAAAAGACATTGGCCGGGATTCGGAAAAGCATACTTCTTTTATTTTTTAGTTGGTTAAGAATATTCATTATGGGTTCAGTTAGGTATCAATATTTAATCGATTACATATCATAGTTCTCACAGGAACATGAAACGTTATGTACCATTAGGTACTAAAATACGTAGAAATCAAGAAATAGGTAACATAATTTCTAGAAGTTTGATGAGTTGACATTGAGTAAAATCTAAAATAAAAGTCCATAACCACCTATAATAATAATACACTAGTTGAAATCTAATACTCAAATACTCAAATACTCGTAAATTGGTTTTGTCGTAGTCGAATAAAAACCTACTCTTATTTACGAGTATTTGTATTTATTAATTTATAATGTTGTATGTGTCATACTATTATTGTAATATTATTCAAGTAGTTTTTCTCCTGTCTGAACACCATTCTCTTCATCTTTCTTCACTTCTTGTCCATCCTAAGGGTACCTGGAAGAGGTCGCTTTAAGCGATAAAACCTCTCATTGTGCCACCTAAATTTAAGTTGCTTTTGTCTTTTTCTTTTATTGTAATGATTTAATTGTGGTGTGTTGCAATAATCAATCTATCTATTCTTTGAAATAGCATAGATCAGATAAAACATGACCCCATTACCAGAACCCCTCGAAGAAGGGGTCCTACATTAATAACAAATATTTTAGAAATTGAAAACCTCCTAAGTCAGCTAAATGTATTCATGGACATATGGCTACGACTTTACAATTGATAAGTATTCCCTTTCAGCTTACGTCAACTAAATCAATTTACACGTCGGCGCCGCTTTATTACTTACCGTGTGAAATCATTTAGTACTTGTTTTTGTGTGTAGTGCTTAGTGTTTTAGTGTTTGCCTTTTTTTCAGTTTTAGTTTTTAACGATATTATTATAAAATTAGTGTGATTCTTCTGGGAAAAAAATGTAAGTACGAAATAACGTTATTGCAATGGTACAAAATTTAGATAGATATTGATTTTTTATTGTATCAATTTCTATTTAAATTCAGCGTTGAAATAATAGTTCAATGCTGAAAGTATTTTACCATAGTGCTTACAACCAACAGTTGTATTTCTGTTTTAGTCATTTCAAATTAACAAGAAAATTACAGCAGGTAGTCGGTGAGTTTATGTTATTTAATAATCTAAGTAATTAGAAGTGAGTACTTGATTCTTCAGACTGATTGTTTTAAAACTAAATGTATTTCATAATATCGGTTAAAGTGATCTTACCATGGGCGCTATAGGAATATACACATATTGACGGTGTTTTTCCAACCGAATATTATATGAAATATATTTTTAATCAGTACTTGATTGTTTTATAAAACGAAATGTAATTCATAATATCGGTTAAAGTGATCTTACCATGGACGCTATGGGAATATACACATATTGACGGTGTTTTTCCGACCGAATATAATATAAAATATGTTTTTAATCAGTACTTGATTGTTTTATAAAACGAAATGTAATTAATAATATCGGTTAAAGTGATCTTACCATGGGCGCTATTGGAATATACACATATTGACGGTGTTTTTCCGACCGAATATAATATAAAATATGTTTTTAATCAGTACTTGATTGTTTTATAAAACGAAATGTAATTAATAATATCGGTTAAAGTGATCTTACCATGGGCGCTATTGGAATATACACATATTGACGGTGTTTTTCCGACCGAATATTATACGAATTATATTTTTAATCAGTAAGTACTGATTTGTTTCAAACGTAATGTAATTAAATAACATAAATGACAACGACATCGATATGAAATGACTATGAACAACAAGAAGAGGTTGAAAAATTACTTAATATGTGTCGTTAACTGTCTCACTCTATGGAAATAAACGCGTTGAGAGAACTCAATAATTTCATAAACCAATGATGATAATATGATCATACTCATAAGCGTCGTTTTATTGGAACGAAAAAGCAAGGTTGATTTTGGTTTCATGTTTTAGGTTATGTTCGTTCTAGACCAATAATTCCCTTAATATCTATGTTTTATTGGGCAGCGGGGGTGCGGGGGCGCTGACCAATAAAACATAGATATTAAGGGAATTATTGGTCTAGAACGAACATAACTTACCTACTGGCTACTATCTATAATTTATAAGGCAAAACAACGTTTGCCGTGTCAGCTAGTATACATATAATACATCGAAAACACCCAGACTGGAAACAAATATTTATTTTTAAGTATTAATACTTGCAGCCGGCGGGAATCGAACCCGCAACTTCCTGCATTGCAGTCGGGCCTTCACCCGATGCGCCACTGAGGTCTTCAAGGAATATACAATACAAAGTTTATAATACGTACCTACGTAATATAAATTATAATGCGTACCTACGTAATATAAATTCGGTACCACTTTGTAAAATAATCACGAACATATTTCATACACACTCTTGGAAACAATTCCAATATCTCAGCAGTAAACTAAGTGAAATTAACTCAAGTTCGAATTAAGCTCGGTGTACGCGACTTAACTCAGTTGACTAATTCAATGTAATGTCTTCATAAAATTAACATATTTAATAAATCTTTGGTTTACTTTACTCAGACGATTTGGATTTCGATTTACATTGTTCCCTTAGAACCTTAGATATATATTATAGCCTTGTAGCCCAGGTCTAAATGAATATGGCGACGGTATCTTCTGCCCGTCGTAAAAGGCAACCAAAAGGAGGGACCATTTGTCTAAGTCGTAGCGCCAGGCAGACTCGACCGTGTTCCGATTTGTTGACCGGTGTAGCCACTAAGGAAAACGGGTCGGATCTTTTTAGTAGTTTTTAGACTGTCTGCATTTGGTAGACAAATGTGTCACATACAAATGTAAGTAGCCTTTATGACAAGTTTACAATAACACCCCTAGCGGTATGTAGTAATACAGCATCATCGGGCGTTTTCAAAACCGCGCTATTCAAATTCATTCCGATAATCTACTCTTTTTTTTTCAAAATGTCTGTCCTGTTTTGTCACCCCACAATTACAATTATTTATCGCGATGCAAAAGATCCGAATGTGAAATATTTCACAATGATAAATGCAAACATCAAAAGAATTCCCGTGACACGATCAAGAAATAAAAAAAATACAGGGTAAATATTGGTAAATAAAGGTATCTAGTAAAAATGCCTTGAGCAATAACAATCATAAGAAATACTAATCTGAGGTCATCGAATTTTGATACTAACCGTACCATAGCGGGACCAACCGTATTTATCTAATGAAAAAAAAAAGAATCAGATTTTAATTTATTTTAATGAAATCCAAGTCGTTCCTAAACCGGATCTATTTCCGGATAAATCCGGGATGATTGCGCCTGTTCCGGTAAATCCGAGTTCTAATTTAGTTTTATTAGTGTTGTGCTGGGACGAGGCAGGAACGTCCGCAGTGATTGCTCCAGTGACGTGGGGCTTCAATAGCTGAAGGCATCGAAGGTGATTGGTTCCGACTTCGAAGTACTGGGTACTGGGAGGTTAGATGCATCAAATATACCTTACCTAATATTAAACACCTTTTATTTTTATTGCATTTTTACTAGAAATGGTTTTACACGGAGAAATGCATCGTCAAAACGACTCCGATGACAGGATGGGAGAATTAACCATTGGGGTGGGTTCCCTTGTGGTGCAGTGGTAGCGCACTTGCCCGGCAAGCTAAGGGTTGTTCTGTCCGCACTGGTACGAATGCTGTCATTGGAGAATTTTCGTAAAAATATTTCTACCTTGGTAAAGATAAATTCGGTTCTTTAAGAGGATAGTCTCCATTCTCTTTCTCCATACAAACGTAGTTAAAATTTTCCTCCCTGGATAAAGATATTAGAGCAAATATGTTTATGCCATAAAACTTATATCTGTCATGACTATGCATCTACCTTTTTATTTTTTTCATTTTATTATTTTTTTCTATTTATTTAAATTAGAAAATAAAAAAAGGTAGATGCATTGTCATGACAGATATAGGTTTCATGGCATAAACATATTTGCTCTAATGTCTTTATCCAGGGAGGTAAATTTAAACTACGTTTGTATGGATAAAGAGAATGGAGACTATCCTCTTACAGCCTTATTAATAAAAGTGGAATAACGTTGTAGGAGGTTTACTACGTTTTGTCTCTGTCTGTCAACTTTGAAAGCTCTTGTCACGGAAAAAGACAAAGCATGTTATTCCTTCTCCGACCCTACTCCACGTTTATTAATAAGGCTACTAAGGTTTGCGCTGGGCGATATTCTCTGTTGTTTTGAGCATGGGTGACTAGGCTGCGAGAGTAGAGGGTAGAGGTATAGGTGCTGGAAAAGTTCGTCGCGCTGTTTGAATCATCTGAAAATTAAATTAAAAGGCCAATATATCCGCTGCGTTAAAGTACATTTTCTTTGAAAACCTTAGTGGCTACACCGACCTACGCAACGGAACTCAAACAAGTCTGTTTATTGGAAATATAAACATACATATTATATAATTTAAAAGCCTGACTGATTCAAGGTACAGCCTTAGTCATTGGTCTTAAAGACCTTAAAGGTCTTAAAGACATGAAATTGAGAAGGTGTGTTCTTTGTGAAGTGTAAATGTTAGTAAAAAAAAGTTTATTGACATTGTTACGGCAGACGCCATAATGCCCAAGTTTAATGAAAAAGCTAACTCGCTACCGAGTATAATATTAAAATATTCTCCGTGAGCGATTCAGCCAATCTCCTTGAAACAGATAACAACAACTATTACCAAGATGTATGTCTGTACGTAGCTTCAAGGAACAGATCACAACGATACGCAACGAACATGGCCACTCATTTATCTTCCAAGTGTTTCATACATCGCGGAGCGCCAAAAACTCCCGCGTTTTTACCAACAAAACCTTCGGCCTTTGTACTCGGCGTCTGTCATAAATTAAATTGGAACATTATCATGCAAATTCTTGCCGTAATTCAACGCAATAAAGCCTCAAAGAAGATGCAAAAGTCTAGAGATTATGAAAATGACTGCAATGATGACCGCTTTTCGACCTTCTTTTCGACCCTCCCCCTCTCGCTTTCAGAGGGAAAAACAAAGAGGGACTGTTTATTTAGAAAACTTGGAATTGTACTTAAGTTCAAAATAGACAGGACCGCCTAATCAGGTCAAGTATTTTTAAGTAAGTAGGAAAATTCGGCAAACTAATAATTTACCAATTATCCCTAATAAAGTCTTATGGAGAAATCGATTATATCTCTCATTTTTATGGCTTACTTACGAAGCTATCAGGGTGTACCTAGACTATCCATATAGATAGCTGTACAAAATATATCCACATAAAATTCGTAATATTTTCTTGATGAGCTGAATTGCAATGTGTTCCAGAGAGGATTGAAACGAATAAATTATAATGCCTTCATACCATTTCTCAGCTCTCGTCTATTCTATAAAAATAGTCTTGCAAAATAAAAAATAAATTGCTACAGACGTATTCAATTGAAATCTTTGTGAAAGTAAAAATAATATTTGAATCTATTGCCATATTTACCGTCAGCTCTAGTGTTTATTACAATAAAACAAATTAGGTTTTATAATACCTCATATATTTTAATGTAATAAAAAAATCCAAACGAATAACTCAACATTTATACTGCAACTAGCGGCGACCCGAGGCTTCGACCGCGTAAGTCGTGATAGAAAGTCGGTCTCCAGCTATCCATATTCCAAGTTTCATCGCAATCGCTTCAGTAGTTTTTACGGGAATGAGTAACAAACAGACTTACATACTTACTAGACGACCTCTGTGACGCGTCGGGGGAAGGCCCGACTTCAACACAGAAGGTTGAGGGTTCGATTCCCGCCGGGTGCAAGTATGTAAGCTTAAAAATAAATATTTGTTTCTGGTCTGGATGTTTTCTATCATATGTATGTATTTACAAAAAAAAAGTATAATATGTAGTATATCCGTTGTCTAGTACCCATAGTACAAGCCTAGTGCTTAGTTTGGGGCTCGATTGCGGAGGGCGCTGGAAAATTTATTTATTGATTTAATTTACTCACTTACAAACTTTCACATATATTACTGGGAGGTACTATATATATGTGAAAGTTTGCTCCCCCCTCAACAGATAACACAACATTAATAAATTATACTAGTTATTTGAAAAAATGCTTTCCCAAATTTTGCACCTGACAGGAATTTTGTAGTAAAAAGTAGTCATCCAATTGTTTAAAACACTTAAAAATAAATATGAACATTTATACTGTTAAATCTACAGTACTGCAAGGCACTGCACGATGTTGCTTATCCAGCTACATTGATAAATACACTGAATCTTCCCCGTAAACAACTTTACTTAGAAGATGACCGTTTGCGTTGAAATTATGTAACAAATTGTGGTCCAGTTTGATTAGGAACGCCTCGGTCTCGTGTACTGGCCGCTCAGGGACGCTGGCCAATGACGTAATTGCGGCTTAGATAAAACAAAAAACAGCAGATACGTTACCTAGTCTCGGAAAATGAGGCGATAAAACTGCGTCTAGCCGACGCACTAGCCTCAGTCGTATGTCGAACCGTTGCCGCGTGAGCACGTGCTGTCACACTGCGATTATCTATTTGACATCCATAAGAATTCCTTTTTGTTTATTTACAAATGCCTGAATAATTCTTAAAGACAAATGTTTTTATAAACAATAATTTTATGAAAACGCATGTTGGTGTTTCTAGCTCATTTTTCGAATACGCAATGTTGAATATACCGTATCTACTATTTTTGTTTTCATCTAAGAATTGCGGTGAGAATGGCCACCGTAGCACCGCTACGACGTAGCACTCGTAGCTCGTCGCGTCGTAGCAAAGACGTAGCAAATTAGAAATATGGGCGGGTGACTGCAGGCTCGTTTGGGTTCTCATTTACTTTATATTCTTTAATACAGTAAAGTAAAGAAAGAGATGAGCTGGTTTTGTATTGAAGAGAAATATTCTTTTTTCTATTCTTTTCTTGTAGAAGAAAAAAATTACAGAGTTGCTTTATTTATTTATTTTGTACACAAGAAACATTAACACATCTTATCTATAGATATTTACTTTTCAAATTGAAATGAGGTGTACAAAGTTGTTTGAAGTGATTTTTTGATTGAGTGAATTGGTAGAAATCGTTATGCAACAATATATGGTGTGGTTTGTTCGACGATACTCTGTTTGCTGTGTAGCCACGGCATAGAACAGGACTACCCTATCTCTTACCGTGGGTGTAGTAAAACGGGATCTGGGAGAGACGCTAGCAAACCTTAAGTTTTCCCCTTTCTTTATTTATAAACATAAATATAACATATAAAGATTAAAACAATTGTTTTGTTGAAATTTAACTCATTTTTTGGTTTTAATCGCGTGGTGTTTATTACTTTTAACAAGCTCAACGTTTCGAGATCTTTACATGTCTCTTAATCGGGATTGAAATGAGTTTAATTTCAATCCAACATAGCGAAATGAGAAAAAACGTGTGGCACTTCGGGACTGCCGCGGTAAAGCTATTATATTGCATAGCATTTTTTTTCTTAGGCTACATGGTAGGCGGAGTGGTGGGTGTTAGGTTTTATTTTCGTTACGGAATGTCTTGATTCGGTCGCCGCGTTCAAATCCCGCAATAAAAGCTATGCAATAGCTTAAAACCATTTAATTATATTATATTTACCAACGTAAGCAAATAGAGACTAAAACGGGCGGAAGCGAGAAATATGAAACCCACATTTATTCATGTTAAATTATGCTACGCGTCTATTTTAATATTGAATTAGAGAACCCATTATGTGCATGCATAAATACTATGAGAGCAGACCGCAAAACGCAATCGTTGGTGTACAACTTTCCACAGCATTGTGTTTTATTTGTTTAATTTGTGTTACATTAATTGATAGGCTTTATAGTATTGTGTTACATGTTCGTACTGTTTCTGACAATTTGTTCGACAAATTCCGATTATTATGAAGCGAATTGTTTTTTAGATTGGTGTCCCATTTTAATGTGTTTGCTGATATTACATATAAACTCGGTGTTTTGATTAGATTGAACATTATATTCGGTTGAGTTGGAAAATGTAGAAAGATAGATAAAACAATTTTGCACCAAATATTTACAAAACACAATACAAAGACAAAAACTTCAGCTAATTTATAAGAAAGGTACAATGGGCGGCCTTATTGCTAGAAACGATCTCTTCCAGGCAATTTATGGATGGACAAGAATTGAAGGAGGGAATGGGTGAGGATGGGCGGAGACGTACTGGTTCAGTAAAATATCAGGGTTCCTAAAATCACCTATCAAACAAAGAAAACCGATCCCGTAGAATTTTCCAAAAACAATTTCTTAGTGGATGCCTACACATCACAAAGACCACACTGTCCAAATTTCATGGCTCTAGGACCAGCGGTTTGGGCTCTGCGTTGATATATAGATTAGTCAGGACATATATACCTATAAAGATGGTATCTAATACAACTATAAAATATAATAGAGTGTTTACTTAGACCGTTTCTCTGTATCTTCCAAAATTGAGGTTATGTTTGCAGGTGTCATCTAGAAAGCGTACTACATCTTAAACAAGCTAGAGACATCACACAGTCGCTTGCTGTTTTAATAACATAATATATCTATTCTTGGACTATACAAAACAAGTCGTCCATAACGATTCTACGCAACAATAAACTCAGCTATTTTGCAAAAAGCTAAAAACTTCTACTCCTTTTGTCATTCTTGCATCATAAACATTTTGCATCTAAAGAACTAAAGAGTTAAATGACTTAAACGCAAAGTTGCGTTACTTACGTAAGCTGCTGAATAAAGAGTTCAGTCTTCTCCCCCTCCCTCCTCCCCCTCCAAAGTGAAGAGGGAAAGGGGAGGTCGTGTGGAGGTGCATAATACAAACAACCCGCACTCTTGTGAAACTATTGCCAGTATTTCATACACTTTCACGACATTCCTTACGTACTTAGAAACATACTGCGGATAAGGGACCTTACACACGGTACCATGCAAGCATTCTTCTTATTCTTTTCGTATAGTGGCTTACCCACCAGGTGAGCAGTTCACCTGGTGTTAGAGTTTTCGAGTCGCCTTAAGAACGCGGCGACTGTTACCATTTCCATACAAACTTAATACCAAAATAAATTATGAAAAATTTAGTTTTCTACCTTAATATCGATATTATTCGGATTAAGATTTTACTTTTATAGGGTCCCCACCACAAGGTTTTCCAAAATATTCATTTGAAATGAAATAAAACAGAGAAACATTTTTTTTTCATTTTTACAGCATAAATTACTTTTTGTTCCGAAGCACGGAGGAGCTCGAGAAAATGAATTTTTGCCACACAAATTATCAGTTACTCATCCAAGTAATGACCGCGCCAACCGTTGCTTAACCGGCACGACCGTTCATGATCGGCAGGTAAAGTTAAGCCAATGAGCTCCTCAAGCTCCTCCTCCATGCAAGCATGACAGGTCAGTACACCAACGGACTTATCGTTCATTTGGTTGGAAAATCGTTGTTATTTCAGAGTAGACAAATCAACTTATCTGTGTTTAGCGCGCAATAAATATAAAATATTAGCTGCGCCCCGCGGTTTTACCCGCGCCTTCTTTTTATCTGCAATTTATCTGCTGGTGCTGCTAGTAATATATAAAAAGAAAGTGTGACCTGGTGATCCCTCAAACTACCTGTTTACTTCACGAATCTTTTGTACTAGTTTTACTTGAATGGCTTTTAAATTGGCACCGTGTGAAATGACCCTAACATCTTGGACAAAGAAAAGCACGTAAACATTTCTTCTTTTAATTAATTATTTAACCCATTAGAGGTCAAATAAAAAGTAACAATCTTTTTTTGTATTTTTTATTATTTTTATATTAAATTAGAACCAAAGAAACAAAAAAATAAGAAAAATAATCAAAAATAATAGTTTTTATGAAATTACAGGGGTGTACTCTATTGAGTACACTGACCACCTATGTGTGAAAATGTGAGTCTGGCGCGATTTTCTCTGCTCACCTTGGCGCAAATTGTATCGTGCGATATGACGGCGGAACATAAGTTGATCCATAGGCTTATCATTACACATTACATGTAAACGCCAGGAATTAGCAACAGCCATGTCTAGGTTGAGGCCCTTCAGCTCTTCACAAATGACATTCTTTCTGTCAGACACTTCGAAAGTACTCTGACAGGTTGAAGAGTATGAAGGATTACATTTACACCAGACTGGAGTCAGATTCGAGGAGGATTGGCGATTAGCATCTTGCCGTCGTCTTTTTGACGCCAGCGGTTCATCATCACTATCGTCGTCTACTGTATCCTCTCTATCACTATCTTCTTAGTTCGTAAATACCTCAATAGTACCAGGTACATCTCGTGGAAGAAAAGCCGCCGCTATGTCCTTATTAGCACCTTCCTCTTCATCAGTCAACGAACTTGGATCTGGTGGTATGATAGTCAACTCAACTTCGTCATCATCACTATCCTGTAGAACGGCTTCTAAAGATTCTTCGAACCCCTTGTAGCTCTTTTGAGCTGTAAACTGATGTTTCTCCATAGCAATAAATCTGAAAAAAAAAAGTTTTTTTACTTATGTATGTGGTCGATGTACTCAATCGAGTACGTTAACTTTTATATGGTCCTAGTTTTATGTTATTTATAAATTATGAATTATATTGTTACTTATTACTTACTCTGACATGTATTTTACAAAAATATAATGAAATAATCGAATTATAAGCAGTAATCTTAAAAAAAATATAAGAAACATTCACTTACCTTCACAACGCTTTGGTATCAAAACTTCAACTGACACTTTTTATCAAAATATTTCAAACTACCCACATACTATTCACCAATACACTTGAGTAGTGTTATAATGAAGTATAATAACCAGGTATTTTAATTAAATTTCGCAAGATCTGCTATTCGCACTTCGGAATATGGCTGTACTTAACTGAGTACAGTGACTTCTAATGGGTTAATGGTTACGTGCCGAGCGTTCTAAACAATTTCAACTCCAAAATTAACTTTAAAAATGATTATCTACGAGCTAGATATTTCACCTTTGAACATTTATTAAATGTCGTACTTTGTTATAAAATTCTATTACCTAATTTAATTTTCTACTTACAAATCATTTACAAATATATTTAATTTGAAGTGCGCTTTGTTGCCAATGCCAAACGAGAAAACCTCTAGATGGAAAAAACATATTTTACAGGTTTCTTCATCACGATTGACTGGATCCTGATGAAGGTTAAGGTCGCGAAACGTTGATGATTGAAGCTAGCTAGAAGATAGAATGCTAAAAGTAATAACCACCACGCGATTAAAACCGAAAAAGGAGTTTAATTTCAATTCAACATCGCGAAAACAGAAGGAAAATCAACTTAGACTATTATAATTTTGAATAGTTAGGTTTTCTGTGTTGGGTGTAAAAAAAATCTTATAAAATTTTATTCTGTTTAATTTTTTCGTTACGTAAGTGTGTATTTTATTTTGTGCAGATATTTTTATTTTATTTTTAAGTTACTTAAGTACATTAAATAAATATTTAAGTATTGAATAGTAGGTTTATTTCTTCTATAATTGCTTACACAGTTTCCGTTTCTTAGGGAATACCGATTATAAACTACCAGTATGCCAAATATAGCCAAATCCACTCATGCGTTGATTTTGCTTGTTTGACATAAACATCTTTTATCCTCTACAGACCTAAACAAGGAAAACTCACATGGTCA
Organism: Idaea biselata; assembly: GCA_958496205.1. Lineage (NCBI taxonomy): Eukaryota > Metazoa > Arthropoda > Insecta > Lepidoptera > Geometridae > Idaea > Idaea biselata. Next base: position 19,874,286 of record OY292396.1, read on the forward strand.
CACATCAAAAAAAAAAAAAAACTCACATGTTTGTTTTCACCACAAAAATTATTTAGTAACGGGTTATTGGAAATATGTAAAACATTGGTAATATCCCATGTTACCATATTTTACAATATTTCTTTATTAAATAATATTTGTAGTGATCAACGAAAATCATAAGGTCGTTCAATTCGGTTGTGACTACATATTTGCAAAGGTTTTATTTATTCTATTTTATTTTAAGTGCTTAAGCCTTTTTAAAATATTTCTAGGTTTTATTTAGTTCACTTTTTTGGTTTTGCCGTGAATTATTGTAATTGACATTTTAATTAACGCATTTCAAATATTCCTAGAGCTAAATCCATTTTGTGAATTAAATCAGCGACAGTCTCTTAGCCATTTTAACTTGCATTTCCCAATGCTAGTGAACGGAACTACTGTACTAAAACGTACAATCTAATACCTATTACTTACTCACGACCTGCTTTATTGTCTGTCTTCGTTGACGGGGCAGAGAGGGGTTACAGGGGTGGAGATTAGGGGTTGTAATCACTGTCGGGAATGTCATGCAAATAGTTCGGAAGGGAACCGTTATGGAGCTCAGAATCAGAGGAATGGTGACTTGATGAAAACGACGCGGTAATCGGTGCCCGATGCTGTGTAGAACTGGCTTTATAGCTGTCACAGTTAGCCTTATTAGATGTGACGGTCTGTTCTAATATAGTGCACTAACCGACGCACATAATTAAACGGTGCTACGACCGTTTATAAACAGTATACGGCAGATTGGACTGAAGTTGCGTTACTGCAACCAAGTTTGACCTACATTAATATAACTAATTATAAATATTATTTAGGTGCAGTTTGTGTGTGGCTAAGTAAGTATGTTTGTTACTCTTTCACGCAAAAACTACTGAACCGATTGCGATGAAACTTGGTATGCAGAGAGCTGGAGGTTATTTCATCCCCATAATCCTACGGGATCGTGTGGCAGTGAGCAATTTTTGCAAGTTAAGTCTACCCGTTGATGGCTGAAATCACACACCTGTGTGTTTTCGGTTAAGATTCAGCGATTTGCGACTTTTCGGTTTATTTGCGATGATTTACGATTTGCAAAGTCAAAGAGTAGTTTTTTTGAGAAACATATTTCCTTTTATTATACGGTTATTTAAGGCAAGCAATTACGAAGTTCTAAAGGGACATTAGAGTTATTTTCGTCACATTTCAAAGGTTTTACAAGTTAGTATTGGCTAAAACAACACCATTTCTATTTCAGGTAAAAAGTTTGTTAACATTTTGTTTTGAGTTTTGTTATTAGGTTTACTCCTCATAATTTCAAAAAACAAAATATTTTTAATTAGATATTTCATAAACAATGTACACAGACCAAAAAACAACGAATAAAGTTATTTACCATCTGTCACATTGTTTGTCGTACCCGTGGAAGAATGAACTTACCTAATTTAAAATATTTCTTAAAAAAATGCGAGTTTGTTCCGGAACTGGCAACATTGTGTTTGACAGTTGCGATCCGGGGAAAACGTAAACGGGAGGGTATCAACACTCGACAACTTTGTTTGTCTTTAATGTTGATCTACTACAGGATTCCAAGGTGATTTATAAAAATACATGATTTCTCTGTTATAAATTGTATTAAATGTAACTAAGAGATATATGTATATACAACCTACCTAACTTCTCGGATTAAATACTTACGAATTGATCGCTATCACTGAGTGTTTTGAGAAATACCTATGCTCCGCTGCTGGCGGAATATTTGTTTGTCCCATTTGCGGTCGACATACTGCCCGCAGGGCAGTAGATCTACTGAGTCGATCGTGTTTGTCAGGCCAATTGGCCGTCGTCTTAGGGATAGGGTCTCGATTACCGCTCGGGGTCGTACTTGGTGCAAAAGTTGGCTATTGCCATACAAAGAGACAATGCAGCAGCATTGCCTTTGTACCCGGCGCAAAGGAGCCCAGGATGCTGCTAGCATCCTAGCGGTTTATTTCATTAACATTTTTTGATTTATTTGACATTTGTTTGTGTTTAATTTTACCTACTCTGTAACTTTTATGACAAAAAATAAATTCTATTAAAGTATATAATAAAGATGTACCTACCGCTATATGTTTTTTAAATGTATAAATCTATATCTAATAAATCTATGCATACAATTTAAAGTCTTGACCGATTTCACAGCCCGAACCGCTGGCCCTAGAGACATAATATTTGGAAGGAGTATTTTTTTGATGTGACTAAGAAAGGGTTTTTGGTAATTCATACAGAATCAGGATATAAATAGTATATCGAGATCGGGATTTATGCCACAAAATAACCAGATGTAGCTACATTCGCATTATAACTAAAAATACCTATTGCGGAAAAAGATTAAAATAAAATGTTACTGTAAGTAATTCTATAACAAATTTCAAAACCATCGCAATACTTTCATACTTCTTTGAAATTCTCTTTAGGAAATATAAAATTTCCTGGTACCTACTTCGGTTGCGGGAAGGTATAAAGTAAATGTGGATCTAATCCTCGAGTAGTTACATAGAAAATGTTAAGGTATTTCCTGTAAAACAGACTTCAATTCATGTTTCAATACGCTACATAGAATTCCTAAGAGGTCTACATAAAACTCCTAAGACGCGACTCTCCATTTAAAAAGAAAAACTTATTTTACATCCCTTTTACTTTACCCGATTCCTGTAACATTTTTTGTGTGTAATTTAATTACCTACCTTACATAAACTAAGCCTACACTTTTCAGTCTATATGAATTGGTTCTTATAAATCTGTGCTTTGAACTATTTTTGTCGCTATTTGTATTGTTCAAGTTATAAATAACTTTAATAAGTTACGACTATACATATATTCACACGGTACCGATTCTAATTCTACGATCACCACTAGGCATCGTCGTTTTTACAATATGGCGCCTGATGGTCGCCATTCGGAAAAAAAAATATGCTGTTACCATTGGACTGATGTGACGAATCCACCAGTTCCTTATATAATTAGAGAAATCCCTTGAGTGGCGTGAAAGACATGAGGGAATAAGGAATATTACAAACATAAAATATGCGCGAAAAACATTACCCATTCCTTGCAGTGGGTCAGGCAAAAAATATCCCGTTTATGTAGCCATAAGCACTTAAAATAAACATAGAACATTATTGAAATGTCACAAAGACGGTTATCTTGAAAAAGAGGTAAATATTTAACATTTATAGCGGCATACAAAAATAATTTCACTTACAAACATGTCTCTCTGACATTGAGATAACAGGAAAATCTAATCAAAAACAAACAGATAAACACAAAGAGCTTTTCTTAGTGAAGTGCTGATTCCACGTTATTTAATAAGTAAAGCAGAATCAGATAGGATAATGGTTCGTTTCACGGTTATTTCAACAGATAAACGTGGATGAACCGTCTTGTGGGACTTTGGAGAAAGAAAGTTAATGAAAAAAAAGTTAACCTATTAGGTCCATCCCGCTAGGGATACAAGCTTATTTCCTAGGGTAACCGAAGAACGAGCTCAAGTTAGGCTGTACGCGCACTAATAATCATGGCGGAGGAGTGTAGCCGTAGCGCCGCATTTTTTTTTGTTTTTACCAAGGTTCGGAACCGGTTAAAAAAGGTTATTTCGGTTTTACTCTGAACTATCATAATATCATTTTAAGAACATTATAATAACCTAAATAAACAGGTTAGTAAAAACATATTAATGCAGAATGTAGATTGTCAGAATTTAAAATGTTTATGTTTGCGTCGAAAGGAAGAAACTTGTTTTTATTGTTCTAAACTTTAATTGTAGACTACGATTTGACACGTCTTCCTGAGGAAAAAATAAACCAAGTCGTCAGAAGTTTTATTTAATATACTATAGATAAGTTTTTCCCAGTGCTGTCATTTAAAAGGAACTTAGTTTTTTTTAAATTAATTGTAGATTAAGATTTGACATATCTTCCTGAAAAAAAAAATATCAAATACAAAGTACCAAGACGTGAGATTATAGTCTGAAATTAAAAAAAACGTAGATACTATAGCTATATTTTCATTCAAGAACACGTTTTCCCAATTGCAGTCCTTTAAAAGGTAAAGCGCATAGCCTCATAATTGTGCCAATTTAGGTACATGACTTTAAGACGCAGGTTTCCTCGCTATGTTTTCTTTCACTTTCACAGTTGCTGTCGGTTATTCGGCAGATAATAGAGCGGTGTTGATCTAGTGGTAGATACCGCGACTTTCATTCCGAAGGTCGTGATCTCCAATTCTGCCCGACCGCGCACCAATGTCTTTTTCTTTAAGAAAAAAATTAAGTTCGCTATTAACATCGCTCGTACGGTGAAGGAAAACATCGTGAGGAAACCCACGGCTTAAAGTCACGCCAAAAGGCCCAGTAGGGCTAGTTGCCGAAACACAGTAAAAGTAAAGTAAATAAAGTATTCGGAAAATAAAGTTTGCCCGTTTGCAGAAAGTCTTTCTCCTAAAATATGACCACCAAAAAACGTTTCGTTTAAAAAAACGTATATTGTTGTGTAAATGCTCACGTCGTCGTGCCGAGGCCGCACGGGCGTGTGACAATAATGTGGGTCCACACGATACAGCTGAGGTTGTATTTACGTTCCGTCTACACGAGGGTATCCAATAACCCATTTACTTGCGTATTGCTTACTTCAGTCGTAGCTGAATTTTAAATTATTTAAATTTTATTTGCGGTAACAATTTTGCGTGTAGGTACACCTGAGTTTCACTACGTTTCGCTTCAAATTGATAATGATAATATTAGCCCGATTTGTCCCACTGTAGGCCAAGGGCTTCCTCCATGTTGTCCCTCTTTATATGGCGGGACAAGGTGACTTGTACATTAAGGACTGGACCCAGTTGGCACTATATAAGGACCAGTGAAAAAATTGAGGGATGCCTTTGCCCTGGAGTGGGACGGTACAGGCTAAAAAATAAAATGAGAAGTAAATTGTAATGATTGTAAAATGAACTAAGGCTTAAATAAATTTAAATTAATAAATATTGCACGACTGCAATCTAGCCCTAAACTAAGCACTAGGCTTGTACTATGGGTACTAGACAACGCTGCCGTGCTTTATCTAAAAAGCGGCTAAGTGACCTTAGCCGGCTTTATCGTGTTATAGGCCATTTTATTTAAAAAAAGATTCTCGGATACTATTACAATAACAAAATATATAATGTAGAAAAATGTATATACCTACGTCTAACTACTCCATAAAATTCCCAAGATAATCAGAGCACTATAACACACGGGTCCTTACCCTGTGATCTTTCAATCCCATTGAATCTCATGGAATCCTGTCCGGTTCAGAAATCCTGAGAACTTATCGAGAACCCGCACTTAAAGGTCTTTAACCCCGACGATATTTTTGTAGGGAAGACGTTAAAAAATAAAACTATACGACATATAAAATTTGAATTTTTGACTGAATGACTAAACTTTGATATATCAAAGCAGAGCCCAAACAGCGCCAGTCCTAAAGACATGAAATTTGGAGAGTGTGTTCTTTGTGGTGTGTAGGTGTCCACTAAAAAAGGGTTTTTGGAAATACCCCCGCAGGATTGCATACGCGGGTGATACCTCGGGACTCTGCTAGTAAATAAATATTGCAGGTCGTTGCACACAGCGCAATCTACCCTTGAAAACCGGGTTTAAGACCATTATAATACGACTAGTTCTACTTTCGCCATTTTACTGAATCTGCATGGGCTAAATTATTTTTCGACCAGCAATGTTATTCTAGGAAACTCGAACATCACTTCACTACTCACTTTCGTATTCACTCACACTTTGCTTCCGATTCAAAACGACTCTTAATACCTCCGCAAGCTGACGCTCTAGCGCGCATTTGCTTATGAAATTTTAGAATGCTAATTTGAAACCTACCGCGGAATCCGTCGTGATATGGCCATAGGTTTTCTGGAGAATCGACAGGCAGGAAGTAAAAAAATGATTTCGTTGAGGGTCGAAATGGTTTAATGGCTGAATTTATGTTTCTTTGGGAATCTATGGAGGCTGTATTGATCTACGTTGGAGGTCAAGGGGGGGGAAATAAAGTGCTGGCTTTTATTTCCATTTAAACTAAGTTATAAAGCTAGTTACATTGTAGTAAATCAGATGAAATCTACGTTAAAGTTATATTATAAAGTGGATACTGAACACGAAATTTAAGTTAGGAAGGTATTTCTTAGGGACTTGTCGGCGCGTCTTGTCGAGGCGTCTGGTGATCCCAGGGCTGGTAATTTCTTGTCCCAGCGGGTTAGCCTAGCTATCCAGCATGGGAACGCTGCCAGCGTTTTGGGCACCATGCCGCGGGAGGGCGGTGCCGACAACTTCTTGTTGCTTTAGGTTTTAAGTCTTTTTTTCTTTTTTGTGATTTATTATTTTTGTATAAGTTAGGAATTAATACCCGTATCTAAGTTTGTGATATTTTCTTTACGCAAATGTACTCCCGGGTGAAATTTCATTATAGATTTTCATTTGCTTTTGTTATATAGCGAGTATATCGAGATAAAACAGAAGAAAATTCAGAATTAAATTCAAACAGAACCCCGGGCAATATTTGAGTTTCTTAAAAAAGATTAAATTTCTAACTTTATAGAGAGGACAAAAACACATTTTGTGTTCCGAAAACTTTTACAAATTCTCTTCAGTTTGTTCGACGTTTGTGTTGTCACACCTTAACGCAGATAAAAAATGGAGAAAACTTTTCGTATAAAAAATGGCATGTTGTGCACTTTATAATTCTAGCACCACACTTGGGGTTGCGTGTTGGCGTATTTGCTTTAAACGACCACGAGGAAGATATCTTATACTAGCTGCTTCCCGTAGATTCACCCACGTAAGTCGCGATCCCATGGAAATTTCTGAACCCCCTTTCTTTTCGAATAGGTATCAAGATCATAAAGGATCACTTTCCAATTTTAACCTCTCTACTATAAGTGGTATATTTAATAGATAGTAAAGATTGGTATGAAAAAGACAAATACCTACATATCCCAAATATTTGTAATTGTAAATCTGCCCATGGTTTGCACAATACAACGAGCAAATATGCGTCAAAATCGACCAGATCTATCTATCTTTTCTTATATTGAATGAATGAATAAATTCTTTATTGTACACACCAAATAAATTACATTACAAAGAAAACATACACAACTTAAAACTAGGTGGCACAATGGGCGGCCTTATCGCTTATAGCGATCTCTTCCAGGCAACCTTTGGATATGACCCTTTGAACCTTTTTATATTATGATATCTTAACAACTTTGTATTATTTTTACTCCTAACTTAATAATGTTATTATTAATATGCATTAAAAAATAACCTCCCGCAGTCGTCAATACTTTCACATTACTACTTTGTCACACATATTCGATATACGGGATACTAGGCTTTTGGCAACCAATTGTGGATGCCTCATTTGTGATATTCGGACTACACATAATTTATTGTGACCTCTGTGGCGCGTCGTGCCAAAGCACGACTGCAATGCAGAAGGTTGCGGGTTCGATTCCCGCCGGGTGCAAGTCTTTATGCTTAAAAAAATAAATATCTGTGTCTGGTCTGGGTGTCCCTCTATGTATAATTATGTATGTATTTACAAAAGAAAAATAAATATAAGTAATTATATCCGCTGTCTAATAACCGTAACACAAGCTTAATAGCTTACCACGGGGCTAGATGGCGCTGTGTCTTGTTCACAGAATTTATTTATTTTATTATTTATTGCCCAAACACGGCCAATAATCAGCACCAACTTGCACCCCAAGTGAAGTGGCGGCACAAGAAGTTTAATCTCGTTGAGTTTCTTCAAACAAAGAATTCATTTCAACAGCACACTCCTCACAATGGAATATAAAAATAATTCGCTTAGAGGCGGCATTTTGTCTAAGTATGAGCATTGTTCGGGTAACAACAGAACATAGATCTACTACTAAAAGGACTCGATACTGTGGCAAATTTATTATTTAAACAACAGGAAACTATGGTAAATAAAAAAAAATATTTGCATTAGGACAGTTTTTCAGTTGATTATTGTGAGACGTTAAATTCTACAAAATTATATAAAACTTTTTAACGTTCTTTCGTAGCGTTTTGCAATGTATACCTACATAGTCCAGAATCCCTGGTACATTTTTGCAATTGATTACTATCAAGCTAATTTTCTGTTCGTAGCTTCATTTTGATGAGACGCCCAACAATTTCCTATACGAAACTCTCGATTGTGGTAGATAACAGAGGTAGGATCTGTACTACTACTTTTGAGCGGAGGACCGGATAACGTACCACGAAATTGTAGGACAATATGACTGTTAAATTATATTAAAATCATCAAAAATGAAAACAAAAAACTGTCAAACTGTCAAACTGTCAACTGTCAAATATCAAAGGAAAAAGTATATAAAGAACTGTCACTTGCAAATAAATGTATGAGTTTTTTGTTAACATTTTTGATCTGAGATTCAGAGATTGAGTAGGTATAGAATTGTATTGAAATTCGTCTTGTAGAAAAAAACTATGCCCTATCCGTAACTAAAACGAACAAAGTTTTAATAAAAAAATTAAATTCACACAATTTGTTAACAAAGTAACATTGTCCCCTCGCGACCAAGACCATTGCAACATAGTTGAAACGTCAAGGTGAGAAAATATATAATACACATTGTTTTTAATATAGAAACCCATCCTTAAAGATATTAGACCTCTTTGATACCTACCTATTCATTAATAACACAGCGGGAGAGCCGCTTCCTTTTTGTTTCTTCGTTAAACTGACAATTAATTACTGGCTTCTACCGAGTTATCTATGCAGACAGCTGTGGCGCTAGTCTACTACGAAACAACGATTTTTATAAGTCGATCTTTAGTTCTTGTTTTGCCCGCCTGAACAGATAAGTTAGTGGCAATGTATCTACTTGTAATTACTCAAAAACGACAATTTAATTTGCAAGGTAGATAGAGTATTTTGTATTTTGACAACCTCGACTACTGGTATTTATTGGGTCTGTAGAGATTTGAAACTAGTTTTAGTTAAGATAGTTTTGCGTTAGTTAGTTTGTTGTTAGTTGTTGTAATAGTAATGTATTTTCCTACAATAAAGTAATGATTTAACAAACAAATTTAATTGGATTTTATTTTGTTCAATTCAGAAAATTCTTGAATTTTATAACTGTTATTGGATTTGTTTTTTTTTTTAATCTGTCGTATCGAAGAAAAAATCTATTTAACCTCCAACTGTGTGCAGATGGGCTTAGTCAGTTAGGTTTCCGCTACGGAGCGAAGTAGAAGCGATGGATTCAAAACCTACAAAGCGAAATAATATTGTCCACCTCAACTAATTAAACTAGAAACACTAACTAAACTAAACTAATCACTTGAAACTAAAAACACATGTACAAAGTGTGTTTATGGCCTACTAGTGGCGCCCTGAGGTTTCTCCCGTATAAGTCCCGATACCGCGGGAATATCGACCAATGTGTTACTCCAGATCTTCGGCAATCTGGATACCAAGTTTCATCGCAATCGGTTCAGAAGTTTTTGCGTGATTGAAACATAAACATAAAATTATTGCAATTTTAATTTAAGTAGGAAAACATTTATAAACTACATGGTAATTAAATACATTTTTCGGTTTGAATCGGGTGGTTTTTATTACTCTTAGCATTGTTTCAACGCTTAACGTTTCGAGACCTTTACAGGCCTCTTCCTCAGGATTGACTGAGATGTGATTTGTTATTATAATGTATTAAAAAGTTACAGTGAAACTACCACAACGTTAAGAGTAATAAACACCACGCGATTAAAACCGAAAAATGTCTTTAATTTCAATACAACATCGCGAAAACAGCAGAAAATTGTAAACCCCCCTTAACCTGTAGAGGTCACAATATTACCATTTATCCACGATATGCGAGGATAAATGGTGTTATTTTCGGCGTCTCCTGGGAGAACTGTATCATTAATTCCTAACATTATTATAAGGACGTGTTTGTTCCCAAACGGGTCAGTAGGTCGATTCGCAAAACAAACATTCGTTAGAGGCCACTTCATACAATGAAGGGTTTTCTTAGGATCAGTTTCAGTGAATATCCATTCATTGGGGAATATTGGTCACGGGACTCCACACAAAAAGAAAAACCTCTTTTGCTCCCCTTAACATTATCCGATTTCGAAGTTTTGTTTTTGGTTAGGTGGCGAATGGTCCCCTTCGAAACTGGGACCGGGGCCCTTTCGCCACTGCTAATTTTGTTAGTGGTTGACTGGGCCCACATCGAATTTAATTAAAAAATTGTTCGAAACGAAAAAAAAAAGTCGATCGAGACGGAAACAAAAGACGATTGAAATAAAAATGAAAGTCGATCGAAATTGTGTTATTTTCTAAAAAAAAACTTAGACGTTTTTTTAGTGTTTACCCAAACTTAAAAAAACCCTCTTTGCGCCGCGCAGTCGGGTAAAATTACGTTTAGGTTTAGTTTTTTTTTGTGAGATAATTACAAAAAAACACCGGAATCGGATAACTTTAAAGGGTAGAGAAGAGGTATTTTTACCCTCGTTGTTTGGTGAAATCGCAAGGGCTCGATCCTTGGATTTTCGAGATTATATAACAATATAATCTCGAAAATCTCGAGATAACAAAAAGTCGTTGTATGTGATTGTCCCTTGTCTTCGAATCAAAGTGAGTCCTAGGACATGTCGGTTTCCCGTACCGATGTTTTCCTTCATCGTAAGAGGGATCTTAACAGCTTACAAAACATTGTTGAAAAGACATGGGTGCATTGGAGTTTCGAACGAATTGATTTTGGAATAGAAGTCGAAGGATTTAACCACTAGACCATCACTGTTCATTATCAATGATAAATACAGTCATTTAAGTTAATAGACAGGTGTGTAGTTATTTCGAGCACGTCCTCCATACACGTTATGTAGTCGGTCTCGTTTGTTATCTCTGATAGCAGTCGTTAGGTCAAGTTAGACCATAAGGCGACCTACAAACTTTAACACTAGCAGCCTTATTAATACACGAGGAGTAAGGACGTAATTTTACCACTTTTTGTTTCTGTCTGTCAACTTTCAAAGTTCTTGTCACGAAAACAGACAATGCATGTTCTCACTACTCCGACCGTACTCCACGTTTATTAATAAAACTATAGGTGAGTCACAACACTACACGAAAAGAAGAAGTTAGGTTCTTATCCAATACTTCCTTCCTAAAAGTAATACAATGAAATTGTTGAAATTGCGCAACAGAAGGCTTTTAAACGTATCAGCTTGAAAACGTGGAAAGAATGCGTTTGATAAGGTCCAGTTATTTTATAAAAATACCCGCGTAGCGATCAAGCGAGCTGGAATTTACCCCTCGGCCAACCCTGCATGATGGTCGGTGTAGATTACTGGCTTCGCCCTGCGGTTTCTTCAAGTCACCTTTCGAAATATGGCTGATAAGCAGCTTCCCGTAGTTTCACCCGAGTAAGTCATGATCTCGTGGGAATATCGAGAGATATCGTAGTCATTGTGTCTCCAGCTATCTATGTGCCAAGTTTCATCGCAATTGATTTTGTAGGTTTTGCGTGGATGAGCAACAACTTTTATAATAAATTTCGCTTTTATACAGGGTAAACAATTTAAACGGGCCTTCAGGGGGATATCCTAAACATAAGAGATAGAGAAAAATGCTGAAAGGAGTTGCGTCCCCGATTTTGACAAAAACTAAAATGGCATTGATAGATTTTCGAAAAATTAATTACCCTAGCCAGGAATCGAGCCTTGTCTTTTTGCAAAAAAATAAACACCCTATATTATTTTACTGATCGATAGCGTTGCTGATAAATATCAAATCCTGGAAACAAACATAGTGTGGTAAATCAAGACAAATGCTTCATTTTTAATAAAAATATTAATTTTTACCAAAAAAGACATCTACCAGTTGTGCATTACTGCTTACATCAAACATCAAAGCTCATGATTTGAACTGTGTGTGTGCGAAATTTTGAAATCAGAACATGATCTGAAATGATGATAAAATGCTAGTGCAGTCGTTCAAATAGAGTTAGGTCGTTGTAATAGGTACGGGTAACAAACAAGTACTTGTACAGATTACTTGGCGATTTCATATTTTTATTAAAAATTGCATTTATCTCGATTTACCATAATATGTTTGTTTCCAGGATTTGATCTCTATCAGCAACACTATCGATCGGTACAATAATAAAGGGTGTTTATTTTTTTGCAAAAAGACAAGGTTCAATTCCTGGCTAGGGTAATTAATTTTTCAAAAATCTATTATTGCCATTTTAGTTTTTATCAAAATCGGGGACGCAACTCCTTTCAGCATTTTTCGCTATCTCTTATAGTTTAGGATATCCCCCTGAAGGCCCTTTTAAATGGTTCACCCTGTATATATAGATAAAATAAAAAATAAATAAATTCTGTAAACAACACACAGCGCCATCCAGCCCCGTGGTAAGCGACTAAGCTTGTGTTACGGTGACTAGACAGCGGATATAATACTTATTATTATATTTTTTTTTAATATAAGGTAGGATTACAAAATTGCTGCAGGAACTCCGGAGAAACGTATTTGTTTTACCCAATCCTGATGAAGAGACCTGTAAAGGTAAAGCAAAGACATTGGGCATTGAAACAATGCTAAAAGTAATAAACACCACGCGATTAAAACCGAAAAATGAGTTTAATATAAATCCAACATCGCGAAAACAGACGAAAATCTTGAAGTTTATTTAATTTTTTTTGTTCAAAGTGTAAACTGCTGTGTAAAAAAAGCAGCAAAGCATATAAGCGATTTCCGTCACATTACAGGATTTAATTTCATTCCAAAGTAGCTAGAGCATGGTTTCACTAAATAAATTAATTATGTCAACCACATAGGTAGTAAATTTACAGTTCGATAAATTTCTAAACGTCCCAGGCGTACGAACATACTCCGTACCTGCCTATATAATGTACACAATTCGATATACGTAACCTATGTAGGTATGTATATAAGAAACCGCCAATTACGTGTGATCTACTGCGAATAGCTACGCACTTTGGGGACTATTCTGAAACGAGACGGAATACAAATTATATTCGTTTTCCACGACAATAGATTTTAAATGAGTAGTTAGTTATACTTATTACCTACGCGTTTGGTTTGATATATGTAAGTAGGTTTATGAAGTATTTCTAACTAAACGTGTAATTTACGTTGATGTAATTAACACTAGTCGCTTGTTTTATTTTAATTGATAATCGTCAATATCGTATACTTTCCTACGAATATCATAAAGGTTTTTTTGTGTACCTACTTGCATGTAGGTTTGCTCCTCGCAAAAATCGCTGAATCGATGGCGATGAAACGATCCCGTGGAAATATCGAGATAAAAATGAGCCTATTTGCTTTTTGAAAAAATGCTTTAAAAAAATTAGTACCAGGCGGGACTATTTTTTCAAAAAGCAGTATTTCCTAACCAAGAAATAAAGTTTAGTAGCGTATGTGTTAATCCAGATCTTCAGCTATTTGCGTACAAACTTTAATCGCAATCGGTCCAGTAGTTTTACCCACGTAAGTCCCGAATTTTTCCAATCGGACCAGCGGTTACTAAGATTGACGCGTTCAAACAAACAAACAAACAAAAAAACAAACTCTTAAGCTTTATAATAATAGAAGATAGAAGAAAATATTATAAAGACGAAAGATTTATTTGTTTGTTTGTTTCTAACGAAAATTCTTTCACCTACTTCCTAGGCTACTTTTGATCCCAATATTCCTACAAGAATAGGTAGCGGGTGAAACCGTAGGGCGGAAATTAAATATATAAAGAGTAAAAATTACTCGCGTAGGACAAAATATAAATAAATAAATAAATAAATTCTGTGAACAACACACAGCGCCATCTAGCCCCGTGGTAAGCGACTAAGCTTGTGTTACGGTGACTAGACAACGGATATAATACTTATATTTATTTTTCTTTTGTAAATACATACATATTATACATAGAGGGACACCCAGACCAGACACAAATATTTATTTTATAAGCATAAATACTTGCACCCGGCGGGAATCGAACCCGCAACCTCCTGCATTGCAATCGCGCAATATAATCTACATAACACTGTTTACTCGCTGTGTTCTCATTTTAAAGTAACAAAGTTTGTTTGTGAAAGTTAGCCAGACATTTCTGCGGCGACGGTGTTCCCTTCCGCTCCCGATGTTTGGCAACATGGCTGCTGTCGCGCGAGATTGCGGAAGTTGTCGGGATTGCCTCAAATTTCGATCATATTGTGGGCTACAAGTATAGCTAGAAGTGCGAAGTTGTTACACGCATTTATGTAGGGCTAATGCTCGAGTTTCGTATAAAAAAATAACAATTTACACGAGGGATCTACTAGGTTGCTACGTAAATCGGTTTAAACTTCGTTCGGTTGCGTATTTGTTACTACGGTTCTCCTTTGCACCGCAAAAGTGGACAATTGTTTGATATAAAATGTTGGAAGCCTCCTACAAGTATAATTCTCAAGCTGTAGAAAAAAAAAGGCTTTGAATTCGAAGTTAGTCGTTACGTTTAGAAAAACCACGTTTGTTGTATGGATGGGAATCCCCCTATATTTGTTTTTTTATTAAACCCGCTACAGAAATTATTTTCTATGAAAATTTTAACTGTCTTGCTATAACGTTGCGGTGTAAAAGTAACAACCTAGTGACAGACGGACAGGCGGTCAAACAGACGGACAGATAGACACATAGCGAAGTCTCAGTATAAGGTCCCGTTTTTACCCTTTGGGTACGGAACCCTAAAAAAGATCAAAATCACTTTTCACTTCTTTTATTATTGAGATTGCTTGAGAGCAAATCCTAAAAGAAGTGACATGTAAAAATAAACCTTATTACAATAATACAAGATTCTGTTTTAAACGTCATAAAAAATCTGCTCTCCTCTAAATTTATAACACCCCCCTTTTTCCGTAGCAGCTTAAAAGGCCAATAAAACATTACACCATGACCTTTGCAAACTTCATTTTAAGTACAGCTAATCTGAATAGGGAAAAGGAGATCACTCACCCCTCACGTAATGAAAGGGCTCCACACCACACACCAGTGGTAAATAAAAGGAATTACTAATAAAGATCTGTTCGCAATTTTCATAGAGCCCTCATTTGCATGCCAATAGACGCCTAAAACAACCGCTCCCGAATTTTAATGTGAAGAAAAAAATAAACGTAACCTTTGAGGGTGTTTTACTGTTCCAATCAGGCTCAAGGAGCCGCGTGATGAATTACAGGCGAGAAAACGGTGACACGCTTCCTCGCTCGGTATACTACGCCTGTTTACAGTAGGTGAGGACCTCTGTGGCGCGTCGGGTGGATGGGTCGGGTAGGTTCGATTCCCACCGGGTACAAGTATTTTTACTTGGAATTTTGTTTCTGGTCTGGGGGTTTCCATATGTGTGCGTATCTGTATGTACCTGTATTTTTTTTTTGTAAATACACTCATAATAATATACGTAGGTAGGGACTTATGGGTGTTTTCATAATTATGTATAAGAATTATATTAGTAAGTATTACATCCGTTGTCTAGTCAAGTCACCATGTCTAGTCATCCTACTCATTGATGTTCCTGGGCGATCAGCTTGTATAGCTTGTAACTTTCTATAGGGCTAGATGCCTCTGTGATATGTAAGAAAAAAAAATCTAACAAATCCTACTAATATTACAAATTAGCTGCGCCCGCTGTTTAACCCGCGTTAGTCCCGATTTCGCGGGATTTACGGGATCAAAAGTATTCTATGTCCTGGTTCTAAGCTCCTCACCAATTTTCAGTTAAATCGGTTCAGCCGTTCTTGAGGTGGGTATAAATAGTGTAACTAACAGGACATTCTTTTATATATATAGAAGATGCGAAAGTTACCTTTTATATTTGTTACTCTTTCACACAAAAAAACTACAGAACCGATTGCAATGAAACTTAGTTACTTGATAGCTGGAGACTTGCATTAACATATATGCTACTTTTTACTGCTTTTTATCCCACGGAAGCGAGACTACACGAGTGAAACCTCGGGGCGCAGTTAGTTCTTTACACTGTTGAAAAATGCTAGGCTTACTCCTCGTTCTCATGGGAATAAACCTTTGAAGCAGTAGTTTAGTAATTTAAAGTTAAATGGCTCATCAAGTCGTCACCATTGTCCAGAGACGGAGCAAGGAGCGGGACCTCGTTAGCAAAACTTACGCAACTCTCTGTTGTAGTTACAGTTATATAGAAACAATGGCTTAAACTTAGATTTGATTTCTTGTTTGTTTCTAGTGTTAAAGAATAATTTTGTTTGTTGGCAACACTATCTAGCTAGACTTTGTATGTCGCACACTTTTTAAAATTACACGATTTCTGTCCATATTAATATTAGAATTTCGGGTTTAGATCGCGTTGTAGATTACTATGGTTTACACACTTTTTAAACTTACACGATTTCCGTCCATCATTATTATTAGACACGGGTCTAGATCGCGTTAAAAATAATCATTGTTTTTAATTACCTCGACGTTCCGGCAAACGGGTTATACCGGCCGACGAACGAACCGAACGAACGAACGAACGTCGAGGTAATTAAAAACAATGATTATTTTTATTACTATGGTTTATTTGGATTTTTTAAATGTCGCAGTTTTATTAAGAACAGCTGATGGAATTTCGATGAATTTTAGTTTAGTGATAGATAGTTCTTTAAGAAGGAATACAAGTCATTAATGTTTTTTTTTTAAATATGATATGGTAATACCTTAACACTCTTATCAGAAAATAAATGCTCCGCGCCTTTGGAGGCAGGTTAAGCCATTGTTTCCCGGTCGTTATTTCTGATAGCAGTCCTTAGGTCAAGTAAGAACCCTTAGGGTGACCTAAAAACTCACCACATGTCTCGCGTTGTACCACCACACGTGAAGAAGAAAAAATAATTTACTGTACATCGTTCGTATATTAATTTCAAGTAGCGAATCGAAATCACCACTTCGCCTCAGAAGTCATCACAAAAGTCTACATCATATTCTAACAATGTTTTATCTCTCTCTTGTCACCAGGTATCCTGGATCAGACATCGCGACCTGCATATCCTCACAGTGGGTGGATACACCTACACGTCAGACCAGCGATTCCAGGCGACGCACTCTCCACAAACCGACGACTGGACTCTTCACATCAAGTGGGCGCAGCAGCGTGACGCTGGAGTCTATGAATGCCAGGTCTCCACGCAGCCTGTCCGCTCATTTTTCGTCACGTTACATGTCGTTGGTAAGTACCTTTTTTTTTAATCTATTTAATGAAGAGCTTTACCAAATGAACAGTAATGCCGCTCTGTTTGGCCATCATTACAACTTAACGTCTACGCAACCCCAAAAAAATAAAAGTGTAAAGCGCCAAAGCCTCCTCTGACAGAGGGCACTCCAGAGCGCCTACTACACATCGAACCAGATACATATCATAACTAAATCTGCATAACATTACAAATCGCCGATCCTCATTCCGAACACATTCCATCATAATGTGAGTAGCGTCTTCATTGGCGAGTACTTAAGAAAACCTATAGGTATACCTATACTATACCTAAATCCTTTTTATACTTCATGTACATTATTCTAAAATGAAGTTTTGAGGATGGATGTTTATTATTACTCCTTTAAGGGCCCTATTCTGAAAAACTGAAAATCCATGTCGGGCGCATCGAAAATTGTTGATTATTTCATGACGGAATGTCGTAGAACTTTTTTTTGTGTACAGATTGTAGGCGACATTGTTTCCGATATTTTAGTGCAGTTTCCATACAAATATGTCTAAACGTATTGAAGCATATCGACATTTTAGCCAAATCAGACATTTTTTGTCTAAAATTTGGATAGGCTTTGCACCAATTTTTTTGGTTTTTGTCTTAAAACTACACCAAAATGTAGGAAACAATGTCACCTACAATCTGTGCACAAAAAAAAGTTCTACGACATTCCGTCATGAAATAATCAACAATTTTCGATGAGCCCGACAGGGATTTTCAGTTTCAAGGTCGTTGGCGTATATACTCCTCTTAAGTTCTAATTGAAGCTGGAGTTTAAAATAACATATCTAATTCGACTTAACAACCCAGCAGGATAATAACATTGTAGGCTACTTGTTACTACTACAACTACTAAATAAATAGAGGGCTACTTAAACAATTAAGCACCTCCCACACCTATAGAAGCTGCTTAAATAAATAAGTAGCTCTCAAGATTCAAGTGGCGTTTCAGTATTGTAGACAAAATTTTTTTTTACATTTACTGTACTAAAGTTTGTGGCCCCATCTAACAATACTTTACAGGTTTTTTCTACCCTAATTTATTTACATTGATAGGTATTTGAAAAAAGCTTTCAAGACACTGTACATTATAGATTTCTATCGGTTTTTGCGATGCAGATATAGAATTACATCGCAGTAAAATTATAAAATATTATAAATTACATCATTACGAATTACTACTCTACTAATAAGTCTACCTGTGAACTGGAAAGACCTAGAAACTTCGGGCGTTGAAAAAAGCAACGCGATTAAAAGCGAAAAAGAAGTTCAATTTCAAATTGTAGGTACATTGAAAATACAATCTTGATGTTCCGTATAAGTAGCATACATTACACGCATACGTCCTCGTATATCGTTGTTATAATACTATTATTATTGTGTAATTCAATAGCCCACAGCATCACTGTTGTTGATTATGTACTCCATTGTTCCCCCACATAACAGTCTGACTTGGTTACACTCTGCGTCACACTTTATGAGCAACATGGAACATTATTTATCGAAGCTCCGCCTCACTTTACCCATAAGCACTTGAATTTGTTAACCAATTAGAGTGATAAAATTTTCATCGTTCATAATATAGATTGCATTTTATTTCCTTTGTCGTAAACGGTTTTTAAACTATCTTTAACCATGCTTAAAATATGAACAGTGTTAGTCTAGTCGTAGATACCGGCACAGATACCGGCTAACCGCGTACTAACAAGTTTTAAGCTATTGCATAGCTTTTATCGCGGGCTTTGTGCGCGGCCACCGAATCAAGAAATTCCGTAACGAAAATAAAACCAAACACCCCCCACTCCACCTACCATGTTGTCATGGTTACTTAGCTCGGCCGAGATACGTACAAAATAAATAAATAATTATAATTGCATAAGTTGATAAAAAATGCTATGCAATAGCTTTACCGCGGCAGTTCCCGAGTGCCACACGTATTTTTTTTTTCTTTAAGAAAAACCTTACCCAAAATGCACAACACACACATAAATGGCTTTAACCCATTTTGTTAAAGCCAGCCTGTGGCCAGCAAGCAAACAGCATAGGCACAGCCAGGGTTCCCAACTTAGCACTTTCGGTGCTAGATTTGGCACTATTTTCGCAATTCCAGCACTGTAATTTAACATTCAGCACCTAGCACTTAATCTAGCACTATACAGCCATCATTCTGATTTTTTTCTGGTCACTGTAGAAGCGAACTGCGAATGTTTTTAGTTGTGAATTTATCAATTGAGTGTTTCGTGAACTATAAAACCTACTAAAATGGATATTCCTTTAAGCAAAAAAGTGAGTTAAGTTCAAAATTACAGAAAAGAGTGGGAGAACGATCCAAAATACAAAAAGTAGCTTAGACCTGTGCTTGGTGATAGTTTGAAAGCAATGTGTGTATTTTGCAAAACAGAATTTAATGCGAGAATATTTGAAATTTAGCGGCATTCGGAATCAAAAAAACACATAGAAAAAATTATGTCTAAAAATAGCACTATTTTTAATTTTTTTTATCAATCTAGCACTATTTTTTATTTTTTTTATTAATCTAGCACTATTTGAGATGTCATTTAGCACCTATCTAAGATAATGAGTTGGCAACCCTGGGTACAGCGCTGGTCTATGACCAGCCTAAGTCAAAAATAGTATATAGGGAAGCATACAAATTATTGAAATTAAAGACATTTTTGACAATGTTTTTTCTTTGACCTGTCCAAGTCCCTTCTTCAGGTTTGACAGTCAATCCTAAAGAAGGGACCTGGAAAGGTCAATACAACATCGCGAAAACAGAAGAAAAATCTATACAAATTATTCTTAAATTCATCGCTCTAAGTGGGAACTTTCGTAGTGTAGTTCGTTAACTAACTGGGGTACAGACTCAGAGACGCTAGTTTGACCCTCGCCGCTCGAAGCAAGTGATTTTTATTGTATTTTTAAGGGGTTTTTTACTTAACTTTACTGGGTTTTCGTCAGTCAAACCTCTGTAATTTCCAAAAGTGTAAAGGACGTGAAAACTTTTAGGACTAAAGTTAGTTTGATTCATGTTTTTAAATAAAGAAAAGACTTACAGTGTTATATTCACACTTAGGATTGTGGGTTCAAATTCCACTGAGTGCATTATATTTTATAAAAGCTCATTTTCAATACTTCTTGATCGTACATAAACTCTGTTTACGAAAGAAAGCCAGTAAAACACTTAGTTTAATCAGAAAATGGTTTTATCAAATTTGCTTTCCGCGTCTTCAATCTAAACTTTTCTCAGCAACTCCTCACTCATCTCTTCGCTAAAGACACAGAAATGTCATTTTATTTAAAAGTTTAAATGGCAGCCTTAAAAACTAGGTAAGACTTGACTTAATAAAGTCGTAACTATAAAGTAGTATAATACTATCCGCTAGATGTTTCAAAGTGTTGCCAGTCTAAGCCATTCTTAAGAAAAAGACGGCCATCCTTTCACCTACTTTGTCATATTTCACTGTATTTTTATGCGGACAACTTTTACAGGAACTGTGGACGGTTTTTTCCATATTTCTCAAGAAGCTTCGCTTCGTGGAAAGAAACTGCATTTTAAACTGTTTTGTAGATAGTGGATTTATAACTAAACTGATATCAATCTATTTGATACGGTGGCTAGAGATTCAGATTTGTAGTTTTTAGTTTTTGTTTGTTTAATAAACATGGAGTTTATTAGTCTGTCCATTGGTAACTGATTTTACAAAACTTATTTGAGAGATTTAATCGTACCAACGCCTATCGCCTGTTCCATTTTAAAATTTGTCTCAGACATGCTGACGGACAAGCTTCATCAGTTCCAAAGTCAAACTGTTCAGGAAATTACTCACACACCTTTAAAAAAGATGAATCAAAATGCGAACGTCGCGTCGTTGTTAGAATACGCGCCATCTAGTCAACCTAAGGTAAATAAATAGGATAAATTATAATAAAAGAATAATTAAAGAGATCATCGTGTGCCATATTCAACATAAAAATTAAACGCAACTTTTAACACCCACTCATTCATCCAGAAACTTAAATAAAAAGTAAAAATTGTAACGTACGCGAATAAAAAATAATATTTATTTAGGCAGAATTGCGAAGCGTCGAATGTTGGCTGTAATTTCGACTACGTACGTTCTACCAATAAAAACACGTTATTCGAATATATTGCATTTTTATAACGATCATACGATGCGATGTGTGCTCTTAATAACTTAAAACTGAATTGTTTATGAAAGCTACTTGATCAATTTATATTCGAGAAATAAATTGAGTAATTTTATCGTACACTAGCTGCGTCTCGCGGTTTCACCCGCGTAAGTCCCGATCCCGTGGGAATATCGGAATCAAAAGTAGCCTATGTTACTCCTCGATAATGTAGCTTTCTTTTGGTGAAAAACTTTTGAAATCGGTTCAGTAGTTTTTGAGTTTATTCGTTACAAACATACGACACACACACACAAATACAAATCATTCCTCTTTATAATATTAGTGTGTACATCTCCAGCAGCAAAAACTATCAGCGCCTCACGGTTCAAATGACGATCAAAGTAAAAATAATGGACTGTCGAATTAAAAAAATGACAGTTGTCAGCCGCACTGACCTACAGTAGCAGACATAAACTGAAAATGGCTGTATTTTGGACAAGATACTAAACTACTTAGCAGAAGTGATATGTCTTAGTTCCTAAACTCCTACGGGATCTGAACTTAGGTTGCAGGACCACCAGACACGTGCAAGGATCCGTAGCTAGGAGTGCTTTTGTTAAGGAAGAACCAATAAAATCGCTCCGTTTACTTAAGAAGCTCACATCAGCCGTTTTCAAAGGAGATGCACTAAGCGAGGTAAATGAAGCAATTATATTGATTCTAACAATCGCATTCCTAGCTAGGCATCCTTGTGGAAACGCAGCTTTAGGCTATACAGTATACACTGATGATAAGTTGTGGTGAAGGCGTGTGGTAGTCCAATTTTTTAAAAGTACCATAGAATAACCGATAGTTACATAGGAATTCGAGACGCTAAGGCAACGCGACGATGCACCTCTGCAACAACTTTTAACACTTATAGTCTTATGGTGTTTCTGAATCGACGATGCTCAGCTAATAGTCTTCTTCTTTTCGTATAGTGGTGTGGCTCACCTAGCATTAGAGGCCTCTAACTTGACCTAACGACTGCTAACAGAGATAACAATGTGCCTTCCGAAGCACGGAGGTGCTGACCAAATCATTTTTAGCCACATAACGCCATGCGTCGCTTGACCCGCACGACCATTCAGGATTGGGAAGTGCAGCTGGGTCGATGAGTTAAAAGTCAAGTTTTAGACGAATACTTCGTTTTTTTAAATTTCAAACTACGATCTGACGTTTTTTTAGTAGGTATTTGACGTTTTTTCTTCAGGAAGATGTGTCTCACTTACTTTCTGCCTACCACGCAAGCTTTACTGATCCTTTCCATCCAAAGGTTTCCATTAATCTGTGTTACTTTTGATGTACTTATATTAATTGTATTTGTTTTGTTGTGCAAATAAAATATTGTAATCTACCTATCTTATGTGTCAAATCATAGTGTACAATTAAAAAAACAAAGTATACATAACAATGCAACACAATGGAAATTGTAAACACACTCAAATGATACCATTTAGGATATAAACGGAATATAATGGGTTTACATAGAACGACTGCCTGGATTACCGTTCGTAGCGGACAATATTTGCGTTTCATTCCATACAACATTTAGTCGCGACTCGCGGAATTCCGAAAGGGGGGAAACCGGAAACCTCGTTTACAATAATACAATGGCGCCCGCTTTAATTGAAATATTACATTATATTATTTACCTACTTTGTTGGTAAAACACAATTATTTTGGAATGAAAGGTGGGTAGGTAGTTACAATTTGTTTGTGAATCTACGCTTTGGTCCTTGGGAAGGAAAATTTTACATGTTCACCTGCCGAACACATCATCGTTAAACGAAAACTGTTCAGCTATTGTTAGTAGTTCTGCAAATAACTTCAAAGACTAGTAACAATTAAAAAGCTTTCAGTAACTCTGCGAAATTTCTAAAAATTGTTAAGTATACCTACCGTTTTTGAGTAAAAACTAACGATCCTGAATCGACGTTGAGACGAGTAACGTATAGAAAACGTGCCCTTGTATAAAACCTACACAAAAACCCACAACATTATCAACGGTCACCAATCAGAACCCGTCGACAGCTTCTGAAACGTAATCATAAAGTCATTAGCAGGTATTCCAAACGCTATACGTCTAGCACTGGGCCCCTATTCCACGCTCAGGCGACCTTATCAACATTTCCTTCGCCAGGAGTCGAGCGGAAAATGCGCGCGGAATCGGCAGCAGCCATTGTCACGGAACATTTTAACATATTTATTGGGAGAATGCGCGTGCCCGGAATTAATCGAGACCTCTCAGGCTACAATTTGTTGTAAATCCGGAGATAAAAGTAAGAGCCCTTCGCTGGCCGCTCAACGCGAACACACGTACCCAAGCTAGTTAACAAAAACCACTCGTTTCATATTTATTGTAAAAATAATAAGTTTTTTTATAAATTTTCAAGGGGGACCACACTTAATATCTACAGGGAAAAATACATATGCATCATTACATAAACATACATATTGATTCATCGATGCGATGGAGAGCTCGCGTGGACCAGTGGTAGGGCGTTCGCTCAGCAAGCGAAATGCACGAGTTCAAATCTCGAACCGCGCTCGAATTTATGAAAATGTATTGTTCTTGACAATATTTGTAGTAAAAAGCTCTAGAACATCAAAATATGAAATAAAATATATATAGGCCATCAGATTCACCTGCATAAGTCCCGATACCGTTGGAATATCGAAATAAAAAGTAGCCTATATATTAATCTTGGACTCCAGTACGTACATACCTAGTTCCATCAAAATCGGTTTAGAGGTTATTGCGTGAAGGAACAACAAACACACACAAACTTTTACTTTTACAATATTTGCAGGAAGGATAGTAAGATTGAATACCTTGTTTTCGAGCTGAATATTCACGTTTTCAATAAAGGAACTTGCGAAAGTAGTTTTGTTTGCAGCAACGTTTACACAATGAACCTAAATATCAAGTTTGGACAGTTCAGACAATACTATCATAATTCTCAGTTTGTGTAACCGTGGTGTGCTTACACTGTCTACAGTGGATGTTATGTTCCGGCCATAATACCGCGAAATGCCGTTAATTATCGCGATGATGGTCGTTGAACGTTGGCACGACGTATCGCATTAGCGTTTGACGTTAGGCGATAACTCGAATGGCGCTACATCAAATAGTTATCGCGAGAATAAATTCGTTTATAAAAAATACATGAAATACGGTGTACTAGCGTCAGTGTCCATGTTGCTCGAAATTCAATTAACATTATCGCCATGCGTTTAATGCCCATTTTATTGTTAATTGACGTTGACCGAAAGTGTAGCCACTTCATTACCACGTTTAAATTGTTAAAATAATAATTGCAATAATTATCACAATGATAGGCATTGACGTTTCCCGTTACTGTGGCCTTTGCCTTTGTAACCATTGTCTAATCTGTAGTACACGGAGGGGGGGCACAAAGGGGCTAGATTGCGGTATGTGCAAATTGTGGAACGTCCTGTGATCCCCACTTATATATTTATAAGTGGAGCTCGCAGGCTCGCAAGCAAAATTTGTTGTTATAACGGGACGTGGGAACGTAAAAATTTCAACAATCTAGCTATCACAGTTCATGACATACGTACAGACTGATGACAGACAGACAGACCGACAGTGGAGTCTAATAAAGGGGTCCCGGGTTTTACCCCTTTGGGTACGTAACCTTAAAAAGAATAGGTAATAGCAATAACAGAGTCACGATTCACGTGCGATTGTAACACGTATTCCAATCTCATTAAAGTTGAGTCCGCAGTGGCAGAGAATACAGTCACAGTATTAAAAATAGGTACCTGTAGGTAAATTTTTCTTCTGTTTTCACGATATTGTATTGAAAATAAAGACATTTTTCGGTTTGAATCGCGTGGTGTTTATTACTTTTAGCATTGTAACAACACTCAACGTTTCGAGACCTTTCCAGGTCTCCTCTTCAGGATTGACTGAAGAATAGGTAATAGCAATCAGTATAGTATTTTTGTATGATCGATTTTTCAGAAAGATATTTTTATGATCATACTATTATATATTTTTGGAATCGGACCACTAGGTACCTTTAATGAAACCCTTAGAAAATCCAAATAATCGAACGAACGAAAACAATATCACGTTTTTCGTTGAAATAAAGTACCTACGCGGCACACATTTTAAATAGGAATGTAGTTTTTTTTTAATTACATTTAATCATTTTCCAAGACATCCCTAGTTAGCGAACACTTTAAAAGTTCTAATGTTTTGCATTAAAATATAATTATAAAATCAGCTTAATTATTTTATCTATCAAGTATTTTGACTACCCTTGTTCTCCTTGATAACCCCGAAAACCCCCGAAGCACGAGGACGCGCCGTGAAGTTTCGATAGCTTTCTATGAAGAGTAATACTACTGGTAGAGAGCAGGCGGGGGTATGGATTATTCTGTGGCGGAGTGTGGGGTCCGTACGGGATCCCGCGGACCGTGTTTGCACAAATGACTGCTATCGGAAATCCTATCGAATGTAATCGAACCGAGCGCTCGAGCCCCACGCCGGTTATCGTAACCTGATTACGATATTAAAATTTTGTTTACGGTGAAATAAAACCGCGAATTTATTTACATTGCTGAGCGAATTTCGATTAAAATTTGTTAAATTCGATACCACTTAACGTTTCTAATTGATTTCTGTGTTTTCATTCGAGACAATAATGGATTCAATTTGTAAATTGTTTGATACAATTTACAAAACGTTGTAGACAGTATTTGCATACAAATGGACTTTCGTCTGAAGCACATGATGTTTGAAATAAAATTTATTAGAACATAAGTTGTTAAAATGCCTCAACGTGAGTCTAGTTTGAATATTTGAATTGGCGTTGTTTGTTAACCAGCCTTCTAGATAAAATAAGTTATATTGCAGACCGTTATTTAAATCCTAATAGTCGTTTTTGCACTAAGGTAAAAAAGCCCTTTTTTGTCACGGGCGTTATATTAAACCTTTTAAGCGTAGCGAAGGACTCTGCAGTTAACTCCCTAACGTAGCAACGGAATTTAACTTTAACTTCTGAGTGAAGCGAGGGAATAGAAATATAGTGCGAGACAATAAATAAGTAAATATCAGACCTGCTTAAGTGCTCATTTAATAAGCTGAACCTCTGACACCATAAGTAAACTGACCTTTAAACAACAATTGTATGCATCGATGTAAAGACATAGCACCACTGGCTTATCGTCACATCATAATCTATGTAGGTGTACCTAATTAAAAATCTTTAATCTTTAATAATTAAATAATCTTATTCTTTTGACCACCTTTTTATAGAGTTCTTAAAGATGTTATAGACCGATTAAAAATCTAATCAGCAATTTTCGATACCAAATAGGCACTTAAATACTTTAATAATAATAATAAAGTATTTAAGTGCTTTAATACTTTAAGCATCAAAATGAAAATCACCCAGTTGTTTAATTATGTGTATATAAATTAATGATTTATCTATGAGTCTTGTTCATTTTGTTTTCATTACCGAGTAACACAACAACAACAACAATATGGAATGATGTTTAAAGAATCTTGGGTAAATGCGGAAGTACAAACAGCAATTACGTAGAGATGATACTTCGCTACGCAACGCAATAATAACGTCTCTGTTATTATAACAGTTCACCTGTACTCTTACTTGGCATATTACAGAAGATATAATGTTTTATTATGCACGGTTTATATAACTAGTATAGTTGCCTTTGGTTATATCCGCATAAATAGCATATGAAACTAGATGAAATGAGTTTTAACGTAATATAACTGAGAAAAAAGATTTAGACAGATAAAATGATAACCGAATCTACTCGTATACTAGAGGTTTCATTATTTTTTTCCTCATATTTTGTTTGTTTATTTATTTTGTAATTATAATTAATTATTGTAGGAAACCCTACAAGCGTATGGTAGAAAACCCAGAACTGCGTGCAAAAGTTGCATTCTGCGTCGTCGTATAAAAAGGGTTGTAGAAGTAGATTCTTTATCTTAGACCGCAAATCTGGCGAGATTAAAGTTAAACGATCACCCATCTATCATTTTTTTTGTTACTTTTTATTTTTATACATACATATAGTTGGTGTGGCTAACCTAGTATTAGAGTTTTCAAGTCACCCTAAGATCTCTAACTTGACCTAACGACTGCTATCAGAGATAACAACTGGGACCAACAGCTAAAGTGCCTTCCGAAAAAAAAACTGTGACTCAACTCTTACAGGTTCCAAATAATACTCGACTCAAAGACGGGACAGATTTTTAGCCCTGATTTGCCTAAAAGTATATTTTAAACAAATAACCCGAGTAATAAGAAATGAAAATGTAAAAATTCAAGCCCCTCTCGTGTATGAACATGCAAAGCTGGGAATAAAAATTGTGAAATAGCCTCAGTTAAGTGTTAGGACATGGGTAGGGCTATTCTAACTTTGTATCTAGCGCTGCTTGCGGAGCGCGTCCAGTGTAATAATATCGTTACTGGTGTGCCAGAGGAATACTAATATGCTGACTGGACGATCGCTTTTGGGATGAGGGAAAATCGCGACCATTAAGAGTAGTTCTGTTATTGGACTCATAGATGGCAGTACCATATTACAACATCGAAAACTTTTAAAAAAATAACTGGTTTGAACAGGGATAATTCAAGAATATGATGAGACTCTTTGCACACTGCACGCTGTGTTGTTACACTAGTCAGGTGTCGGGACTATAAATACTTTTTTTACATTAGGTAGTTGTTATGGAGTTCCAAAAAGTAAGGCCTCTAATTCAATCAATTTTCTTGAAAAAATTACGTCTACTAACAGTAGGTAAATATGATTTTGATATTCTTTTTTTTTTCAAACAAATATTTTTCACGGGCTTCCATAAAAAGTAGAAGAAGTTAATCAATTCGGATGTATCTTGTTCTTGTAAAGTCCAACATTTTACGTAGGTTTATTTAAATGAAAGTAAACAACTATATGTTATTACCAATATCGAGTTATTTGAAATTTATTAAAACAAAACCAGAGAATGGAAACTCCCTCATTCGGTGGAACATGCGGGATAACCTGGCTAGCACAGCCCGGGAATGTCGCGACCGGCCGAACCATTTGGCCGACTGCCAGCCTAGAGTGCACCTTCAGAATACACCCCAACTTAAATCGTAGGTGTAAACCTGGACAGTATTTCAACTCCCTTGAGTATTTTTGAAGCATTCAAGTAGAAAAAGTGCTCGGCGCTCCGAAGCCGTAATAGTTTCCTTCTAAAGTTGGATTTATAACGTCGGTTACGTTTTTACGAGAGTGTTGTAGGAAAGTTGTGTGATATTTATAACATGAGCTTCGACTTTCTAGAGAACTCCTTTGCCGGAGACTTTTGGAATGGTTTAGTCGCGAAATTTCTTGGAGGGTTTGTGGAAGTGACGTGTATATCCGAACGCGAATATCCTTTCTATGTGTACAGTCAGCTAAAAAAAAGTATAATCGAAATCCACTGAGTTCGAAAATACATTATAGTATACTAAAGTAGGTAAAAAATAGGTAAAGGTGCTGAAACGTTGTCCGTTTCCTTTAGAACAGAATTACTTCATTTTCACCCTGTATTTTTTTGGAAAAAAAAATGCAGGGTGTTTTGATCATAACGTGGTTCCAAAAAAGGAGAGCAATACAAATATAACAAAAAAATGCGTTCGTATTATCTGAATGTTTATTACTTAAACTGGATTTTAAAGTCCTTGAATTGGTCTACAAAGTCAGTCTACTAAAACAAGGGTTTATAGCACTTATACATACTAAACTGTAAACTAACTAACAATTTTAATTACAAAACTCTTCGTTAGAAAATTATTCTTTTATTACCTGACTGTACTACCAACATTTTCATACCTCTAATATTAAAGTCTATATTTTTCAACAGATTGTGACGAGATATACCAGCGGATGTTCTCGGACGGAGAAGGTGAATTCAGTGTGTATGTTTGTGCTCACTAACGTTAACTGCGTTGTTTGTCTTGATTAACAAAAAATGCTTGTAAAAACAATGGCCGTCGTTTGTTTAACGACCGCCATTTGCCCGGGACATAGCACGTTTTACTTTAAATACAGGGATATTTGAGTGTAGGTGTCGCTGCTGCCACAACAAAGTATTTGTAATAAAACTTTTGCCCGTGGCTGTACCGCGAAGCCTTTACCTATAATATTTTATGTTCTAACCTAACCGCTTAATTTACGACCAAGCTTTAATCTCTGGGAATACGTTTTAGTTTTTTAAACTTTCTGCCTGTTTACTTAACTTATTACTTGAAGTGCTGAAAATACTTTCTTTTTATAATCGAAAGGTAAATGTATGAAAACGAACTAAGAAATTTATACTCGAGACCGTCTTTAGATATACCTAATAATATATGTACTTCTGATGGAAATAATCTGTGTGGCTGGATGGGATACCGCCCTCTTGGCCTATTGAGCCATGCTTGCACTGAGGAACGATTGGGTCAATTTGACTGGAAATAACTAAGCCGTGTATCTCCTTGCGGTGATTTCCTTCACCATAAGAGCGATTTTAATAGCGCACACAACATTTTTGTTAGGAAAACGATCGCGATATGTTCGGGGTATCTACCACTACATAAACATCGCTCTAATATATTTCAGTAGATATTAATACAAAATATTTTAATTACATAGGTAAATCCTTAAAAGGGTTAACTACTAACAATCTAGTTTAGCGTTGTTACTTAGTCATATCTCATAACATAAATATGGTTAAACCTATCAATATTTTACCTTGAATATTATAAATACTGTAAGTTACTGTCTACCTACCGTACTTAATCTTATCCATAGCTATAGGGTGTGTGATGAAAATTTAAGGCGATATCGACATAGACTGACAGAAATATAAAGATTAGATAAAGCTCTATATATTCCATCATTTTTTTATTTTAAATTTTGATAGAGAACTAGCTGACCCGGCAAACGTTGTTTTGCCTTATAAATTATAGATAATAAAAATTTTCCTGAATTTTCTTTGCTATAAACCTCACGGAGCCCGAGACCTTTCCAACGAATGCAAAACCGTGGAAATCGGTTCGTGCGTTCTGGAGTTATAGCGTCAGGAAGGAAAACCCGACTTATTTTTATATAGTAGATAAATCACTAAACAATAACCCCCTAACTTATAAACAATGACCATGTTTATGTAACGTTTGTCAACTCTATCTGTTAACTTTGAATCTTCATGTCACAGCAAAAGACAAACGATACATTGTTTATGCAGCTGTTTATAAATAAGGGGTTAGAACACATACATAGATAGCTATATCTATGTACGTGTTCTTACCCCTAGACCACGCAAAATCGTATCCTACGCGTGCCTGAAAAACGTCGAAAACCCTGACAAAACGTCGCGGTAGTCGGCGCTAACTGACAGTCCGCGCGCGTCTAAGTTGCCGGACGTCCGTAAAAACTAATGAAATGCCTTGTTCCGTGATAAGTAACATTACTTATCACGGAACGAGGCATTTCATTAGTTTTTTCAAAATCCCAAAAAATTAGAGCACCTAGAGGCAGGAACATATTTCCTGTGCCTGTGACGTCACAGTAGGTATTAAAAAGTCGGCACGCTCGATTTCAATACAAATCGAGGTACATGTGACGTCTACCTATATTTATGTCTGTGGGTAAGAAACTAAACCCAAACCATCTCAACCTTCTTTTAATTTTTAACAATTATAGGGTTTTTAAATGATTTTCCACGATTAGTAATGATAGTTAAAAATAAGAATCATTTATTGTTCTAACTGTGTAGGCACAATGCTACGCAATGCTTTGTCTTTTACATATTAGTAGAGGAGCCCGTGAAGATCGACCTTCACCCATCTGATAACCAGATGAGACGTAATTTTTATCAAATATTATACATTAACGAACATGCCTATGATAGCTTGCCTATCGAAAAGTGTTCATGTCTATTTTTAATTAAATTAATTTTAATCAATTTTTTTTCATCACCTTCACTCTTTTGATAACCGAATGAATTGTATCTCAACTGATAGTTTTTAACATACAGAATATGCCTAGATAGGCTTGCCTACTAATTTCTGTTCATGGCTACCTGGCAAGCAGGTGTGAACATGTAAGTCAATACCTATAGGTAACTACGCCGATATGATAACCAATTCAAATTTATATCATAAGAAAGATAATTTAATTACAAAAGCAATCGTATAAGCTTGCCTGCAAAAAACCGTTCATGGAATACCATTGCCAAGCTATAAAGTTTTAGAATTGGAGTCATTTAATAGGTGCGAGAGAGAAAGTTTATAGCTTGGCAATGGTATTCCATGAACGGTTTTTTGCAGGCAAGCTTATACGATTGCTTTTGTAATTAAATTATCTTTCTTATGATATAAATTTGAATGGGTTATCAGATCGGTGTAGTTACCTATATTGACTTACCCGTTCACACCTGCTTGCCAGGTAGCCATGAACAGAAATTAGTAGGCAAGCCTATCTAGGCATATTCTGTATGTTAAAAACTATCAGTTGAGGTACAATTCATTCGGTTATCAAAAGAGTGAAGGTGATGAAAAAAAATTGATTAAAATTAATTTAATTAAAAATAGCCATGAACACTTTTCGATAGGCAAGCTATCATAGGCATGTTCGTTAATGTATAATATTTCATAAAAAATATGTCTCATCTGGTTATCAGATGGGTGAAGGTCGATCTTCACGGGCTCTTAGACTATAAGTTGTTAGACAGGAACAATAAGCTATTTTAGTATATATTATATTTAAACTATATTACCATAACAGATCGGTTAACTAAAACTGGCAGGAACACTTGTTCACTCGTTGCGGTTCCACGTTACGCCCGCGCGCTTTTACAATTCTGCACAAACGTAACCAGTAAATTTGCGTTCAAGCCAGCTCTAGTAACTGACCTGTGCCTATATAGACGGAGATTAGAAGAATAAATGGTAGGTCGAAAAACAACTAACTGTAGGTAATTGAAACAACAAGACGCTTGAAGCCAGAGGTCAGAGTGAGACTAATAAAGGTTACGTCCCACGCCAGTTAGTAGTAATACTAAAATCTTAAGAGGAAAGTCTTTTCCTACAACTAACACGTTGGTATGGAGAAAGAGTAGGTA
Source organism: Idaea biselata (assembly GCA_958496205.1). Classification (NCBI taxonomy): domain Eukaryota; kingdom Metazoa; phylum Arthropoda; class Insecta; order Lepidoptera; family Geometridae; genus Idaea; species Idaea biselata. Next base: position 19,906,943 of record OY292396.1, read on the forward strand.
GACACCAACTCTTTCTTGATACAAGCGTCGTCCACTGTTTTCTCTCTGGATAAAGACATTCGAGTAAATATGTTCATGCCATGACCATGCCCCTACGTTTGGTTATTATCATTTTGTGATTTCAATAGAAATAAAATTTAGACAAATCCAGGGAGGAAACAGTCTACTACGTTTGTAAAGTTTGTATGGAGAAAAGAGTCGGTAGGTACATAGACATTATCCTTAAGTCTTACAATATTTATATGAAATTGGAACTTATACTCACTAAAAACTAGCAATAAATAAAATTATACCATATAGCCTCCAGCCGGCTTAAATTCACAAACATCGAAAACAAAGCCCTGAGCTCAGTACAGTTTCAAAATGCAATACACTATTGTATTAAATAGTGTTTTGCATTTTAAATTTGCCGTGTACAATTTCATCTCTCGTTAACAAGTCCATGGGCTCTCCATAAACCCTCGCCCAAACAAAATTTGACAGTTCGGGGGCGCACGTGTGCCGAGGGCCTCACGAGATATCGGGGTTTTTAACGACGTAATGGTGTATAAAACAAATAGTACCTACTAATTCACTTTATTACGTGCGTATCGAAAGTTATAGGTTATTGTCTGTCGGTGTGTTACCTACCACACGTAAATTGTATAGTGTTATTTAGGTATTTCCCAATATTTGGCACTTTGAATCGTTCTTTCTTATAGAAGAATCTGAGTGATTATTTTGGCTAAGCAAAGCCCTGTCTTATTAGTTATTTTTAACGTCAACGAAAATGTGACAGACACATTACTTAGAAAAATAATTAATTAGAATTGACAATAAATAAGAGTGTTAGTTCTCGGTGCAAAAGTAAACCAAATGTAGCCGTTTAAAGACACAGACAAGTAACAGTGTGTAGGTAATTACCGGCCGTAAGAAACAAAGTTTTAACCGTAAATGACGTCTTTACCCTGAGTCGTTAAAACGAAAATTGGATATATACCTACATACCCTCGAAACAAGGAAGCTTTTCAAATACAAATACCTAAAGAAAATCGTACCTACGATGTATACTCAGTTCAGTTTCTTAATTATGGATTGTCTGCTAGCAATATAGGACAATCTAAAGCTAAATAGTTGCAACATTATGAAATTTGACAATGCTAATGCTACAATGAAAGGCTACAATAAAAATGGCAGCGAATTTTATTGCATCCACATGGAGATATTTTGTTAGTAACGCGCTATTTCCGTGTTTGGCGCTGTTTTTTTTTTCACTATACCAGTTATCTTTCGCGGAACTAAATTGGCCAAAATTAAACAACTTACACGCAACATAAAACTAGGTTTTACGAAAAAAAAACTTCGGGGCAAGACATCTACCAACGCATTCCAAACAAAAGTCCTACGAGGTAACTCGAATCCTCTAAAAAAAATAAACAAAATAATCCGTTAAAATAGTTTTATTAGGAGTCAGAAATGAATAAAATATAGCAATAAACCGTGTCTTGATTCACAATGACCCGTCAACATGTCGATTGACTACCCCGGTCCGTCCGTAACCGTATTAATATTAATGATGACAGGTACGGTACCCGCCCCGCCGCGCGCCGTATCGCGTCCCTCCCTATAGCCGTTTGACCGTTGCCGTTGCTTCTAGTTATAGGACCGATATATTTCATGAAATAATCAACACGAGAGCGAGCCTTAAGGTCAGGTCACACTGGATGAATTGCATAAATGCGTAGTAATATCGAGCCGTATTTTTTAACCACTGGAATTAAATTCATATACGGAAGTTCAAGTTTCGCATGCTTGCTCTTACTTGTTATGTATCTGCGTGAGCGAAACCGCGCACTTAGCCTTCCGCATACGAATGGGTTTACTGACAGTTCGAAAATACCACTCCATCTCTTGTACGTTTTATAAAACTGAAAGAGTTGCTGCACCAGATAAAGTGACGTTATGACGTGTATTTACACGGGTACTATATTATAGCTGCATCTACTGTTATATTTCTTTTAGTTTCAGTGTACATACAGTGTAAGAGAGATAAGACACAACGCAGGTAGATTAGGATCACTTTTGCACATATATGGGTGACGGGCGGGGCGGGTCATAAGTAGGTGCAAAACTTAACTAACCTTTTTGATATTCATAGTACTCGCTTTTGCTCCTATGACTCTATGGCTCCTAAACAACGATCGAATCCAATAACAAGGGACAACCGATACAGAAACAAATGACGATCGAAGCAGAAACAAAAGACATCGAAAACTATTGACGCTAGGCTACTAGTTCCTTTGCAGAAGTATGCAGACCAAACGAAATAGTTGTGTGGACGTCATACCGAAAGTTAACTTTCGAGTGTGCGATCAGCGTTTCCCATTCGATTAGATACACCCAGTCTGGTGTGACCCAGCCTTAAAACATAAGAGTTTTTATTAGTCGTAATAATTTTCCCGCGTAACATTGAAAATACATAAATATTTATCAATATCGAGATGTGGGTTTGAAGGAAGGTTTCTTTCAAGGTCTTCGCGATCATGTATTCGAATATTAAGTCGTAAAATTAAATAATACTTCACGTATCTTCCGGAGCTGTAAAAAGGTTCAATTTGTACGATATTGTTCTGACGGGGCGCCTTGGGGAATGTTTTATATTGACATTTGATACAAAATGTAGGTAAATAAATGTAATGTTGATACAGCTACGTCCTACGTCTTATTGAATGAATTTAAATGAAATGGGAGAAATATATAAATAGGCGTGTCAAACCTATGTGGTTTGAAGCCGAGTTTATGGCTTCCGTCTTATTAAAAAACCGGCTAAGTACGAGACAGATTCGCGTTCGAAGGGTTCCATATCATTATTACAAAAAAAAACACAATTTCTGTATGTGAGCCCTACTTAATCATTTATTACATTCTGTTTTATTTGCTGTTATAGCGGCAACAGAAATACATCAATTTACTGTGAAAAATTCTACTTTTTAGCTATCACGGTTCATAAGACACAGCCTGGTGACAGACAGACTGACAGTAGAGTCTTAGTAAAAGGGTGCCACAGGTTTTTACCCTTGTGAATACGTGACCCTAAAAAGTAAAGAAGAAAGTTATTTATTTTCTTTTAAACACAAAAAGACCCATACTTTTTGATCCGATATTGATGTAAATGTGTTCAGAGCAATCAGTTCATGAATCCCTATTACAGGCATTATAAAAATAGACTACTTGTGCGACTAAAATATGATAACTAAAAACAAAAATAAACCAGACATTTGTATTGATTTATCGTAGTTAATTATATCCATAGCTCCAAGGCTACAACAACTACTATGTAAACTGTGGTTACATTATCAGGACACATTCTCGTGTCTGCTTGCAGATTTGATACGATTTTTTTACGAGGAACTGCGTGCGAGTGCGTATATTAAAACCTTCGAATTATCCCCATTAGTCCCATTACGGTTCTAAATTGATGGGACAATTGGTAATTCTAACCTTAAATAACTGCTCTTTTTCCTGGTCACAACTTTTACAAAGAAACCTAACATAACCTTACAAAATAGCATTTCATTAATATCAATAACGGACAAGCTTCATTAGCAAGGTAGGTAAGTACGTTCGAGTATAATACACAGTTGATATTCCACCTGCTCGTACCCAACAATCAACTTCCTACTTTAGGAGGCAATCACAGCTGAAGGCTTAATAACTGTCATCTCGCTTCAATCCCTGAGAGTTGCCCCAAGAGAGGAACTGCGTGCGAGTCACAGACATACATACATATAGCTAGACCACGCGAATTCATGCCCTTCGCGTGTCAGAAAACGTGAAAAACCCTGACAAAACGTCACGGTAGTCGGCGCTAACTGGCAGTCCGCGCGCATCCATAGTTGCCGGACGTCCGTAAAAACTAATAAAATGCCTCGTTGCGTGATTAGTAACTGCAAAATCCCAAAAATGCGAGCACCCAAAGGCAGGAACGCTCGGTTTTAATACAAATCGAGGTACATGTGACGTCTAGCTATATGTATGTCTGTGGTGCGAGTCTTATACCTTCGAATGATCCCCATTAGTCCCATTTTGTTTTTTAATTAATGGGATAATTGGTAGTTTCAATTTCTTATTATGTTACTAGCATTGTCCCGCGATTTTACACGCGTAAGTTCCAGGATTTACCAAAATCGTTATTTATTTGTGATTATAAATTATTTGGTAGATCCATACAACCACAAAAAACCTGGGTACATGTGGTTGAAACAACGTGGTCAATTAATTATGGACGTGAATATGACTCAATAAATAATTGACAAGTGATTAAAAGATCGATAGTTAGTTACGTGTTTGTCCTTGGAAATTGTTCCCGTTAATTTATTTAAACCGTTTTTAATCTACAACCTGTGGTAGATCATATCAGTATTTAGATTAAAATAATGTAGTATTTAAAATGACATCGTTGATTTTACTACTAAAACATTTAAGAACAGGGAAATATATTTTACGAAAAAAATGCTTTCAAAAATTGATGTAGGTACCTGGCAAAAGTCGAAAAAAAAACCTTTTAAAGTTTTTTCATAAAGCAGTATTTCCTAAGTATGCTTAACACTAAATAAATAATATTTAAACAGGATATTTTTAATAAAAATATTTCGCAAAGCCCGATATTTCGACATCGTCGTTCTAAATGGAAAAACTCCAGTTTCAACTCTAGAAAATGAAGACAAGACAGCCTGTATTTGCTCTATATTTAATTAAATTCGTTACTTTTAAAATAAATAGCTACCATACACCGTCTCGGCAGCTCATGTATGCTCACACTCTCTAACACATACAAACACACATTTTCTCTTATATTTCTTTTCTCTCTCTTTTGCGATAATATATAAGAACAAGGACCAGGTTTAGATATTCTAAAACTTTACTTAAAGCCGTCCCTCATTAAGAGAAATAATGTTATTTTAATTAGAAACCCTATTACCATTTGTTAGACAGATTTTGAAGCCATGCTGCGTTAGGTATTAAGGATAGGTAGGTACTTTGTTAAGTTTTAAGTAATAAAACCGTTTATAATTCTGTCTATCAGGATAAAGAGTAGGTAGCCTATGTGTTCTCTTAGTTGCCAGCTATCTACATACCAAGTTTAATCGCAATCAGTTCAGCGGATTTTGAGGGAAGGTGCAACAAACACACACACTCACAAAACTATCCCCTTGTAATATCAGTTAAATTAAATAAAGGATAAAATATTTACACTTCAGTGAATGCACATTAGTTTAATTTGACGTAACAAACGTGTAAAATGATAAATTATTCATTTACTATATTGAATTTCATGAAAATCATATGCCTTTGAATTATATTATTTCAGCGTATAATGAACTCTAAATTAGTTAGTGTAATGGTGGGGGTTCGCGACAATATTGAAACTAAAATTATCGGTGAAACAATTTAGCAGTGCGTAGTACTAGTGTAGTACTGGGAGTGTTGTAACACGCGCTAGCAATCTGATAAATCACAGGCAGTGCGTTATAAACGTCGCGAGCAAAGCGCCCGCGCCGCGTCGAGTGCTCGTTGCGCTCGAATGCTCATTAAATTGAGCCACTTTGCCACCGTGGCGTTGTTTAGCCGCACCGCTGCATTACCGCCTCCACTCCACTACTACCCTGCTAACGAAATTAAATTACGTTTGTCGAATAGCAACACTAGGTACGTACCTATATACTTTCCAAGCCTTCGTTCTTATAACACTTTGTGACAGAAACGAAAAACATTTTAAATAGAAACAAAAGACGATCGATTCGAAACCAAAGGAAAATCGAAAATGAATCAAATCAATGACCTTTATAAATCTCGTAAGATAACTTGATAAACGGGATTTTGCCAAAACACGGATAATTAAATAATAATCGTTGGCTGTTATGAACTAAACGCACGGGTTGGTCAATCGGAACACCCAAAACAACATCTTCACTGATTGGTTGGTGACTTGACGTCTGTTTGTGGTTGTAAATCCAGAAAGATTTTCTATCATAGAAACGACATCGGGGTGATAGGTGCACGAAGGTTAAATTAAGAGCGAGCGAAGCGAGGTCTTGGTCTAACATTCACGAGGTTATTTTTTTTAAACCACCCAGCTTCAATCATATACAGGTTGTCCGGAGACCAGTGGATATCCCTGCACGGGCGGCTGGCGGGGAAGGATTGACTGCCCAGAATACTTTTTTTTTTTTCTATCTCAAACGGTTCGAGCTGTACGTCACTTTTTAGTAAAAATTGAAAAATGCCTACTTTTTTGCACATTTCGGGGCATTACGTCCACAGATTAAGCGATAGCATTGTTTTTTTTTTCGCCATGTGTTCACTAATATTGATGTTTGTAAATCACCTAATTTTTTTTTTATACTATAGTTAGTAACTTACAGGATGTCCCCAAAGATAGATTTAGTTTTATAAACTTTACTTTCTGCTAAGTTTGAGCATCTGTGGTGTAAAAAAATGTATGAAACCTGTCTGGCCGACTATTGAAAAAAGTTGCCTATTTCATAAGGATTCTATAACAATATTATACTAATAACTTTTTGTCATAAGTTACTAAGCTAGTGCTATGAATGCATCGAAGGTACTATCTTTAATGAAAAAAATTGAAACAAGTATTGTACAAAAAAGGACACTTATTAAGATTTAATATGTCATAATATTACAGCAAATGCTCAAATTTTCCTTCTCTTGCCCTTATACAGGCCCTTAACCTTTTTATAAACGATCTCTTAAGAACACGATTATAATTTTTTTTCTCCTTGTTGTTGTGCCGCTTCGTGGACGCGTACACGCAGGTCTTCAATTGTGGTTATGTTTTTTTTGTATACTTGTTCTTTAAAACACCCCCAGTAAAAAAATCAAGTGGATTCAGATCAGGCGAACGTGGAGGCCACAATATTGGACCTAATCGGCCAATCCATCTTCTTGGATAACTTTCACTTAAATAGTTTCTCACTCGCACGGCATAATGTGCGATGAGTCAACGTGCAAAAGAGATGGCTACCTCAACTTGCACAATATGCACAGCTGGCAGCTAACCAACCCAAGATTAGCCAGGGAAGACCGATCACAGTACCAATTTAAAATTAACTATTGGACCGGTATATTAAATGGCCAAATTATTGGCCCTTTCGAATTGCAAGGCAACCTAAAAGGGGCCAACTATTTACACTTTCTCCAAAACGAACTCCCGAGACTACTCGAAGAGGTGCCATTGGCGATCCGGCGAAGAATGTGGCTTAAAATGACGGCTGTCCTGCACATTATGCCGTGCGAGTGAGAAACTATTTAAATGAAAGTTATCCAAGAAGATGGATTGGCCGATTAGGTCCAATATTGTGGCCTCCACGTTCGCCTGATCTGAATCCACTTGATTTTTTTACTGGGGGTGTTTTAAAGAACAAGTATACAAAAAAAACATAACCACAATTGAAGACCTGCGTGTACGCGTCCACGAAGCGGCACAACAAATAGGAGAAAAAAATTTATAATCGTGTCCTTAAGAGATCGTTTATAAAAAGGTTAAGGGCCTGTATAAGGGCAAGAGGAGGAAATTTTAAGCATTTGCTGTAATATTATGACATATTAAATCTTAATAAGTGTCCTTTTTTGTACAATACTTGTTTCAATTTTTTTCATTAAAGATAGTACCTTCGATGCATTCATAGCACTAGCTTAGTAACTTATGACAAAAAGTTATTAGTATATTGTTATAGAATCCTTATGAAATAGGCAACTTTTTTCAATAGTCGGCCAGACAGGTTTCATACATTTTTTTTACACCACAGATGCTCAAACTTAGCCGAAAGTAAAGTTTATAAAACTAAATCTATCTTTGGGGACATCCTGTAAGTTACTAACTATAGTATTAAAAAAAAAATTAGGTGATTTACAAACATCAATATTAGTGAACACATGGCGAAAAAAAAACAATGCTATCGCTTAATCTGTGGACGTGATGCCCCGAAATGTGCAAAAAAGTAGGCATTTTTCAATTTTTATTAAAAAGTGACGTACAGCTCGAACCGTTTGAGATAGAAAAAAAAAACAAGTATTCTGGGCAGTCAATCCTTCCCCGCCAGCCGCCCGTGCAGGGATATCCACTGGTCTCCGGACACCCTGTATAAACTATAGATCCACGGTCGCCGCTCGAGAAATGGAGCCGTCAAAACAAGGCATACTTCAACCGATATGCCTTGTTTCGCTGTCAGTCGTGCATAAGTGTTTTACAACCTTATTGCCCAGTGATTAAGGTTTACATTAAACTGTACTATGTCCGTATAAGTAAGCGTTGAAGTATTGCCGATTTTTGATTTCGATTTTGTATGGGACCGTGTATCTATAGTTTATATATGATCGAAGCCACATAGACTCTTTTTTCGGTAAAACGTCACAAAAACTGGTAATACCTACAACGTAAAATTATGAACCAATTGCAATTAGAGTGGGTCGGTACACTAAAATCAAGCCAATCATAGTTAAAGAGAAGAGAAATATCATAGCCAATAAAGTTTAATTATACGTATTTCTGCGAAATTTCTACGATTTTCGCACAAAAACTGTTTATCAAATAATCATACGATTTAAACAAACAAGTAACTCCAATTGTGATTGTAAAATGCAATTGTTATGTAATAACGAAAATATCATTTTGCCGCAAATGATCAAAACCAATTAACATTTTAAACATACGCAAAAGACACATCCATTACTCATATTTATTAACGTTAAACCCGAAATATTGTGTTTTATTCGTTAAAATTGAACAATAACCTCGAACTATAAACTGGATGGATATTACAACGGAAAGCATTACAGTAAGCAATAATTTTAATTCATTCGTCATAAAGCGGGACGTTATATTATAAAGCTAAGCGTCCACCTTTCGGCATCGTACGCATCGGACGCATCGCATCAAACGGATGAATTTTTCTCAATCCACCTGCGGGGATATTCTCTAAGAAAAAACCGTGTAAAAGCCGGCTGGTTTCAACACGGTTTGCGAGGTATTCATATCCATATTTTTCGTTTTCCTTTGACCACCGTTTTCACCACAAAACTTGGTAATATTTGTGTGACGTCATTGGCTTACAGAATAGCGAGTTAACTTCACAGGTTTCAACGTAGTTGTAGAAAAGTTGAGTTCCAGTAAACTTTTCTAAAACTACGTTGTGACATTCACACGTTTCTACATCGGATCTATGTAGTTTTTTCTTAGAAAATAGCCCCGCTGATCGGCAGAGATCTCATTTGCCGCCGCAACTACCAGCAATCGGATTGCCTTTCACACGACGCGTCGCAAAAGCAAAAGGTGACTCTCGAAAGCAACGACGTCGTCATTGCCGATAAGCAATTCGAGCGATCCCTACGATGCGGTTTGGTAGACGCACTTGTGTGACTTTCGATACAAAGAATATTAGAATCCGTTTGAGGCGATGCGTCCGATGCGTACGCTGCCGAAATGTGGATGCTTAGCTTAACACGGCTCTATATTAATCGAACGTCTGTGCGAATGTAATTATTACAGAAATTAATGTACGGGATCACAAAGGCTCGTTTAAACGAACTGAAAGGAACACCCCAATCAAAGAGATTCGAGATAGAATGTACCATTTCATCAATGTGGGCCTTTGCTCTGGATTTCAGATATTTAAGAAAAAGACAAGGAATATGACTACGCAAATACTAAATCGTAATGTCTAATAATTGCTAATAATTCAATTATTTATTGAGCTGGTTTTTAATTCTACAGATAATAGAAAACTGTCTATCGAATAAAATAAAACCCAACCAAATTTAAATACTTCTAAAGTTTGATTGTTTTTTAAAAGATAGCGATTGTTTTATTCGGCGGTGTTACATGTTATTAGACAGATATCTTTATCTAGAGATTTGAAAAATATCTCTAACTAGCTGACCCGACAGACGTTGTCCTGTCGTTTAGAATAAAAAAATAAAATTCATCAAAATCGGTTTAGCATTTTTTCTTTCATAAGAACCTTCTCCTGACAATAGCAAACACAACAAAAAAAGAATTATCGAAATCGGTCCAGCCGTTCACGCGTGATGTCGTGACAACGGAAAACGTTTCATTTTTATATATAAGAAGAAGAAGAAGAAGAAAGAAAATATATAGATAGATAAATAATGTTTTGTTCCATAAAGTATAAACTCATTGTCAAATTAAATACATAACCCAAATCCAAAAATCCAAAAGTCCTGAATTAAACTCAGATCTACTCACGTTGTTAATATGGACACAATCGTAGACAATTAGATCATTTACCTTCAGAACTTTAACTAGAACTAGAATATTGAACTAGGTTAGTCTAGAAAGTTGTGAAGACTAATTTATTGTAGTCATCGATCTAAATCTTTTTATCTTTATTTAAAAAAAGAGAGCACAAGAATTCCCTACTTGGAAGCGAATTAAAAACCTATATCATTATCGCTTCATACATTTGAAAGCTGCAATGTCACAGATATCTACAATACAGATACACAGACACCTCAAACTTATACAATACACCCATCTTTTTCCGCCGGAGTTTAAAAACGAGACAAGGTCTTCAAAAATGCAGTGTTTGTAAAATAAGTTAGTAAAGGTGTCATAGGAATTAAAGACATTTTTCGGTTTTAATCGCGTGTTACTTTTAACATTGCATTGCGTGCATTGTTTCAACGCTCAATGTTTCAAGACCTGTACAGGACGTAGGTAGGATTGTTTCTAATTTGATTGATTCTTATCTGATTGATTCTTCAGGATTGACTGCCAAAGGTGTCATTGTTTAAAAAATGTTTAAGTTTTAATAATTGCGTATAGGATATGTATGGTATGCGTATTTTTATACCATATATCCTGCTTTACTACTTTTCTTTTCTAAACATCTAAACTAACGATGGTAAAGCCGTGGGCTACCTACATATAGTTAGAAAATAAACGTGCCGAAATCGAGAGTCTAAAACGCGTGAACTCAGCGCCTACATGCTTCGTCGAGGCTCAGAGCCTTGTGCAGGTTGTACGCCTCTCAACATTGATAATTCCATAATACGATTACGTACTCGAGATGAGAAAACGTGTAGACGACGAGCTACACTCGTACTGAGCACGTATTCTATAACTAAAAGGCCGCAACATCGCTTCAGCATTATTGGATTTTTCATGAAAACCGCTCCGCTGTTCTGCCGTACCGCTGTTATCAATAAACTAGAAGTTCTGCGGACAGTAGACTTCGCGAACATCATGTAAACAAATCAAATAAATGCAAATCACAGTTTACCTAGTAAACGCGCCCCTCGACGCTTTTATCAATGCCCATGATTTTCCAGCAGGTACCCACTTTTTAATTCAAATTAAATACTTCGAAAATATAAAAATCGATTCAAACCTCAATAAAATAAACTGGTGTGGTGTTGCATTACAGCTTTTAAATTTTAAATGACACGACTTTTTGGGAAGAGATATTCTAGAAATTAGAGAAAACACTTTGATCTAAGGAAAAATGTTATATAATATGTAATGTTTATTTCACAGTTTTTAAAACTTTCTTATCTCATACTCCTAAGACATCATTTACACCCGTAGGGGGTGAAATAATGCCCTACCGATCAAGAATCACCACGACAAAATCTATAGCCTCGATTATTCTTATTTACTCACTCAGTGTCGTGAAGATCAGTTGAGATGAGACATACGACCTATCGACGAGAATCAACACACTGACAGACAAAAGAAAATTTTGCCAGACTTGAAGCAGAGACGCTTCACTCGCTACGCTCGCTCGGTCAATTACAAATATTTTAAAAGAAAAATACACCTTCAATAATAAAATTACGAAATAATTCTTAAATTGTTTTAAAGAAAAATGTAACCATGCTGAAGCGATGTTGACACGATTTAGATATACGAATACGTGCCCTGGTCGTTGTAGGTAACTTTGTCCCATTAATTTCCTCCACTCTGCGGCGAAATTCGTTTCATCCCTCCTCTACAAGTTAATAATGAACGGAACCGTTTGGATTATTCTCCAACAATCCAATTTTACCAAGCGTTTTTGTCACGAACCGATGTGGAATGAAATGGAAAGGTAATTTCAGAAAATATTCTCCCTTTTGTATTAAATGGATTAGAATGCAACACGGACTTCGAGTAATCTGGAATCTTATAGCGAGTTACCGGACTATACCTGAAGCTATTTCCCCTACTATAAGAATGTATAGCAGCGGTTGGACTTATATGCATTCATATAAGTTTAATCATATATGCGTGCATATAATTCTCGTCTAAGTCTAAGCTAAGTTTTAAAGCTTAAAGTATCTCGAATAATAAATAAATAACTCTCTCGCTTCACACGGGAGTTAAATTTTGTGACACCCTCGCTACACTCGGGTGTTAACTCTAGAGTCCTTCATATACTCTGAATTCAATATGATGCCCTCTACATAAGACAGGGTTTTAGTACCTCGGTTTAGAAACTATTATTTTTTTGTTCTATTCTTATTTTACAACCTTCTGCATTACATTGTAGTCGCCCAACGCACCAGAGAGGTCGAAAATCTGAACATAAGAATTTAAACACTACCTTCTAAGATTCCACAGAGTTTACCTACCTAATACCTAACTGTTAGACCACTGCATCGGTTACTCATACACTAACAGCTTTTAAAATGACAAAATCTGTGAAGTTATGGCTCCGTAACTAGGATATTGGATCCGGTAATGTATGTGAGAGTGAGACCGCGGCTCCAGCCTGACGGATGGAGGCGATAACTCAACTACAGTACTCCGAGGTCTCTCTCTCTAGCCACTACGTCGTTTTCATCCGTATGAAGGCTCTAATTTTCGAATGGAATTTGGACGTACAGTACCTATCTCAATTAGTTACATAAAACTAATTTTCCGGTTTTAATCGCATTGCTTTTATTATTTTATACCATTCACACTCTTAAAAGCTTATTTTATTCACGCAAAACAGTGAATAATCATGAGATACAGCCTGGTGACAGACGTACAGACGGACGGACGGACGGACGGACAGACAGACAGACAGCGAAGTCTCAGTAATAGGGTCCCGTTTTTACCTTTAGGTACGGAACCCTAAAAAGGACTTTTACTCACGCTGTTTGAATTTTGAATTTAGAGCACAATTTACTCATCGTCCATCTAACTAAATGCATATACAACCTCCTTGCGTGAAAAAATACTTGATACAAACTCCTTGCGCTAAGAATACTCGACATACAAATTCTTTTTAGGGTTCCGTACCCAAAGGATAAAAACGGAACACTTTTACTGATACTTTGCCGTCTGTCTGTCCGTCTGTCACCAGGCTTTATCTCATAAAATTTGATAGCTAGACAGTTGAAATTTTCACAGTAGATGTATTTCTTTAGCCGCTATAACAACAAATAGATAAAAAAAACATTTAAGGACCATTCAACAACGTGGTTTTGACATAAAAACGCAACGATACCGCGATGTATTTTTACCACTAGCACTTTTTACCATCTAGTGATGAATTGAGAATGGCGCCAGTGGTAAAATAAATTTTAACGTACGCGTTGCGTTCACGGATTGGTTGCCGGTCCAGTGTTCATTTCAGGGTTCTGTACCCGATTGTGATAGTGGTACGGAAACCTTCGTACGCGACGCGAGTCCGACTCGCACTTGACCGGTTTTTTTTCTCGTACTCATGGTATAAAGTATAGTATACAACTCTTGAATAAAGTACGGATTTACATTGAGGGCCATGAACCACGGGCGTCGCTCAGGATTCTAACACTTGAATCCCTCGCTACGCTCGTGATTCAATCATCATGAATCACTCCCTACGGTCGTGATTCAGTCGTTACAATCCTTCACTTGCTCGTGATTCATCTACGGCCCTCGCACTAAATCCGTCTTTTATTCACTAGTTGCATAATATACTATTAAACCCTGAGGAAGTGATCTGTAAAGATCTCGAAACGTAGAGCATTGATAAAAAGCTAAAAATATTAAAAGCGATTACAAACGAAAAATGAGTTTAATTTCAATCCCACATCCCGAAAACAGGAGTAAAATCTAGTTACATTTTACCGGGTGTCAAGGAGACAGGCGGTCTCGTCGCGACCAAGACTATTGTAACTTACCATAGTTGAAAGAATTGTAACTTACCATAGCATCATCGTTAATTCACCATGTCACGTGGGTTTCCGTGTGGCGCAGTGGTTGGCGCACTCGCCCGCTAAGTTAGGGACATAGGTTCGAATCCTGTCGTGGGAGAATTTTTGATAATGCATTTCTCCTTGTAAAATATTTCCAGTAAAACAGTCCCAAAAAAAAGAAATATTACTTACCTAAGTAAAAAGTTTTCACCAAGATTGTAGAACAACATACATCAGCAGCTGTCTTATAACACCCTGTAAATTGAAAAGAAAAAAACATTTCATTAAATCCATAAGCTTCTCTACGTAGCTTACCTGTCTAAATAATTATTTTAATACAAGTAATAACGCGTCATATATAGGTAGACAATTAAATTATTAAGTAATTAGATATAACGCGACTTAATGGCTGGTACTTACATTAAAGAGTGTCATTATCTTCTCCGGCTCCATACAGAAAGAGCACTAGAAATTAATGCGTTACGTTGTAATATTTTCAAGCCAGACGGCTTCAAAACGTCTTTGAATAAGTGTTTAATCTGTTTGTGTACTTACCTAATATGTTAGTATAAGGGCTCCATTGCAATTGTAAAAAGGCATACCTACTATAACACGTTGCCTTATTTTAATGAAAAGAATCCATGGACATGATTATTAATTGCTCCTGTTCAAAAGAAACAGACAGACAGAAATCCCTGACAGCTGCTCCTCCGAGTGGAGTGGAGTGGAATGGTACTGCGGACCCCTCCATTTATACCCAAAGTGGTCATAGTTGGGGCCACTATAACATATATAAATAGTTTTAGTCTTCCGGGGTACCTTGTTCAAAAAAAAACCAGCAGTGTACAACGGTTTCCCCCGCGCAAGTTCCAATCCCGCGGGATGTTTCAATAACCATTTCTTAGTGGATTTCATTTCTTTTCTTTCATTTTTCTTTGTGATGTGTAGGTTAGACATTGCTTAGTCTAACCTACACATCACAAAGATAGAACATATATACCGTCTAAATTCCAAGTAGAACCAACGGTTTGGGCCGTGCGTTGATATATAGTTCAGTAAGTCAATCAAACAATTAGTCAAGAATTTGATTTTTAAATATATTACGATGCTGTAATTTAACACATGATCACAAAACAGTAAACCCCCATGAGTTTTTGGTGTTTTTTTGTCATCAGAGGGCGAATTCCAAAACCACACTAAATTCCTAATTTTGAAAGTGATTATGTATCATCTTCTTCAGTAATTGTATACTAATCTTCTTTAATTAATAAAATATTCAAGCAGAGTATATAATATAGCAGCTCCCCGCGGTTTCACCCGCATAAGTCCCGATCCCGTGGGAATATAGGGATCAAAAGTAGCCTATAGCCTTCCTCAACAAATGGACTATCCAACACCGAAATAATTTTTCAAATCGGACCAGTGGTTCCTGAGATTAGCGCGTTCAAACAAACAATAAAACAAACAAACTCTTCCGCTTTATAATAGTAAAATAGATATCATACTGGCAACATGCTGTTGACAGAGCGACTCTTTCGACAGTTCGGTGATGCAATGCTAGTGCGACAGGACAACTGACCCCGAAAGTTTGATTTTAGAGCTTTCAGATGCCCTTATTTTCAATACTGGTATCAATTTGACTGACAATACTATTAAAATCGATAAAAGACGATTGAAAATGTTAGAAAACGTTATGAAACTAGCGGCTCGATTATCTTAAATAATTACATACCGTCTGCACTGCGTCTGTCATCGGTCTGCACTGTCTCTGTCACCGAACTGGTATGTAATTATTTACGGGAATCGAGTCGCAGAAACTAAACAATCGAAATGAAGACTAAGGCGATCGAAACAGGAACATATGACAATTGAAGGATATCTTTGCCATTGTAATTTGTTATTATCCCGATTGTTTCTTTATTAGACCTGTATTTGTAATAACTGATAGCCTTAGTTAGTTAGTTTCGCTGAGCCTTTTCCGCACTTAGCCTCACAATTGGGCCATTGTACGTGATTTCTTAGAGGGCTTAAGACGCCTCGGGAGCCTACTCCGCATTGGCGAATATCCCATGCCTTCGGACCGTGGTTTATCCTAGGACATGTTGGTTTCCTCACGACGTTTTCCTTCACCGTAAGAGCGATGTTAATGGCGCACTTAAATTTTTCTTAAAGAAAAAGACATTGGTGCGCGGTCGGCCTGGATTCGAAACCACGACCTTCGGAATGAAAGTCGCGGTATCTACCACTAGACCAACACCACTCAACTGATAGCCTTATTGTCAGCTTAATAGTCGGATCGTGTTACACCATTGAACTGTCGAGACGAAAAAGTCTCACCAGTCCGGTACCGGACTAATTGCACCGAACTACTCAGACAAGCTCGGCATGCAGACCATTTGTCGCTGTCTGCTCTCTGAGTAAATCCACTATGAACATAAATTAAGTTGACAGAGATTTGTAATATCCGAAAGCTGGTCAAATCATACCTGTCTATCTGTAGGTCGCACTTCGAACTCTCACCCGCGGCCGTGCACCGTTTGAGAAAGAGAAGAGAAAAGTTTGTACATCATTTAGAGGGTTAGCATAGAATCGTTTAAGTGTCCCTTGACGTGAAATATATATAAAACATAAAAGCCGCTGCAGCGCTGACAATATAGTTAAGTTAATTGTATGAAATGATTATCGCTGCGGTGGCTAAGATAAAGTCAAGAAATTACGATTAAAACGTCAAAAGCATCATTGAGTTTCCGGTAGCGTCACCACAATGACATTAGAAGGAAGACAGTTGTAAACACAAATGTCTTCCTTCTAATGTCGCATCCACTGTTACAGTTGAAATCGTTACAGGTAATATGGCACTTTAAAAACTCCTCAGGAGACTATAGCACAAATCTTCTTAAAATCTGTTAAAATGTTAAAGCGCAGCGACGAAACTGTGGAAGTACCTAACGTCCGCGTCGCATATAAATCGTTGCCAAGAATAAAGTTGTAAAACGAAGCCGTGCAGCGCCAGCTTAATGTTTTTGCGAAGGTGTTAAAATGCTCGGCATATTTGTTTGTGCGCAGTGAAACCAGTGGGCGGAGATTTACGCTGTGTCCTCGCCACTATAGGCACCCAGTTTCCTTCTACAACTTTTGCATCCAAACTTCGTCTAAATACGAGTATTTCTCAACAACTCCGCCGTTCTAGTCTCGAACTCGACACACTTTTTCTTTGAACTAGCCTTGATTAAGCCACGGCTAATCAACGTTTTCATGCGAAGCCTATTAAGAATTTACCAGTTTTTCTACATATTTTCTTTGAAGCGGTTAATATTCTAGAGCGAGTTAACCATAAATTTTAATTTTAATACCATGCCTGAACGCAGAGTATAAATAACCAGTGGCTTTTACAGCTTTTTACTTAAATGTCTTGTGAAAGTTATGGACGTAATTCTTGATTAAATATGATTGTGTTGCGATTACAATACTAATGTAATATTTCATTTTCATAATTCAATTTAGGCAGGTAATCGAATGAAAATTATGTGTTAAGTAGAGATATCTCTAAGGTCATCTAAGGTTTCTTTATACACTAAATTTAGAAATACCTACCTACCTGAGCGGTGTTGGTCTAGTGGTAGATACCCCGACTTTTATTCCGAGAGTCGTGGGTTCGAATCCAGGCCGACCGCGCACCAATGTCTTTTTCTTTAAGAAAAAGATATGTGCGCTAATAACATCGCTCTTACGGTGAAGGAAAACATCGTGAGGAAACCAACATGTCATAGGACTCACCACGGTCCGAAGACATGGGATATTCATATGTGTTTTCTATGTATCATATGTATGTATTTACAAAAAAAAACTATAATATGTAGTATATCCGTTATCTAGTACCCATAGCACAAGCCTAGTGCTTAGTTTGGGACTAGATTGCGCTGTGTGTAACGTCGTGCAATATATTTATTTACCTACTGAAAATTATGCTCAAATATATCGTCTTTTGTTTTAGTTTCGATAATATCTTGTTTCAGTTTCGATAGTCTTTTGTTTCTATTACTTTCGTGGACCCAGTTGAATACTGTCAAATTTGAATAAAAGTTCATTAGCTCCCTATACCTAAACTAACGTGGGCCCAGTTGCCTACTATCAAATTATAGAATAGGGTATTTGGACTCTGGTCCCAGTTTTGAAGGGGCCCACTTGCCCCGCCTAATCAATTCCATCAATGAAAATCAAGCAAGTAAAACGACCCTAATCCATAATAAATGAGCCAAATGATTACCAATTTTCACATTATCAATTATTTACCATTCTTCTTCTGTCTTCCTCATCAAAAGTTTTTGAAAGCATTTTTTCAAAAAGTATTATTCAATAATGCCATAGATTAAATATATATTTTTAGTTAATTCAGTCTATGAAGATACTGCTAAAACACTAGCTTTTCAAATACTAATAGAAAAAGGGGAAAAAATCCTAGTTAATAGAAAATATATTTTCTGGATAGTGTTTTCCTATGCAGTAGCAATATAACGTGGCATTGTTGAGTGTAGTATCCGGAGTTGCCGCCAGTTTTTATCGTATTAGCTGCACGTTGCGAGCTTCGAGCGCTGAATCAAATTATCTCTGAAAGAAAATCTTTTAGTACATCGATAAATAGCAATTTATTGTTGGGAAATCTATTGAAATTGTTCACTATCAGCTGCGTCCCTGTATTTGACCTGTTTAAAATTTAAAATCCCAATCTTGTTACTGGTTCCGCTGGGGGTTTTTTGGCCGTAGCCACTTAATTGGGTCGTTGTACGTAGATTTAAGACAGTTATGGTTCCTCGGGATGTATATTCCTTGACCGTAAGAGAGATGTTATAAACGCATATATACATTTTTCTTAAAGAAAAAGACAGTGGCCGGGATTCGAAACCACGACCGTCAGAATGAAAGTCGGGCTCTACCATTTATTAACACAACTAACTATCCCAAACCCGTGCAAATCTATATATAGAAAAGAAAGTCGTGTTACACTATTTATAACTCAAGAACGGCTGAACCGATTTGGTTAAAAATTGGTGGAGAGGTAGCTTAGAACCGGGAGAAGGACATAGAATACTTTTGATCCCGTAAATTCCGCAGAATTGGGACTTACGCGGAAACCGCGGGGCGCGGCGCAGCTAGTATGTATATAAAAGAAAGTTGTGTTAGTTACACTATTTAGAACTCAAGAACGGCTGAACCGATTTGGTTGAAAATTGGTGGGGAGGTAGCTTAAAACCTGGAGACGGGCATAGGATACTTATTTTTTCTCTAAGGCGGAACAAAGTTCGCCGGGGCATCTAGTATTAATTAAAAATAACGGTGGCTATTTTAACTATGTCTACCTACATAGATATCTGGAATGAGTACATTTCAACATACAATAACACAAAAATATTGCTTCTCCGTATCAGATACGGAATATAAATTAAAAACAAGCTACCAGTGTTTGTATAAATAAAGCAAATTAAAAACAGTAAAGCAGAATTAAAATACACAACTGGCGTTCTTTGGTTTTTATTATATCAGGTCGGCAAAATGCAGTTACGATGAGGGGCTTTTTATAGGTTATGTTTTACTGATAAACAGCTGTTTTTAAAAGAAAAGGCAATTAGCTAATGTTTAGTTAGATGGTAGTAGTAAAAACTAAATAAGAGGTCAAGCTAAAGTTTATGACATAGCTAACTCTAGGAAACAGCTGTATTTCAAGTATAAACTTTAAACTTAATATTTTCGTAAAAAGATCGAATTTCCTAAAGTCGTATAACAAACAGTAACCCCTTTTCTTTCTCGACCTTTCTCGAAACACACTGTTCAAATTACAGATATCTGTATTATGTATGACGATTGTAGTACAACACATAATCACAAAAAGAAAAAAACCCCATTACTTTCTCCAGAGAGTTTCTTCTCACTCATAGTCGTAAGTCGATGTTTCAAAATGATCATGTATTTGTTATACACTTCTCTCATTAAATATGCATTAAATTAAATAATTTGACTTTCACTTTGACTTTAATATTTTTGTGACTGACTAGGACAAGTGTCATCGAATCATCGTACATCCTTAGCTTTTCGCTACACTGCTTCTAGAAAACCCTCATTTCAATTTTAGTATTTACTAGCTGCACCCTGCGGTTTTATCCGCCTAAAGCCCAATCCCGCGGGAATATCGGCATAAAAAGTTGCCTATGTGTTATTCCAGGTCTCCAGCTATCTACATACCAAGTTTCATGGTAATCGGTTCAGCGGTTTTTACGTGATTGAGTAACAAACACACACATATACATACTCACAAACTTTCAGCTTTATAATATTAGTAGGATAGGACATGACGCGCAGACCGTCGATGCAGTGCGCTTTATAATCCTCAGACTGCTGTGTGATTTGAGTTCAAAGTTCGGATTCAAGCGGAATCCGGAATCCGGAATTCCCGATATCCGGATAAATACGCGATTCCGTCTCATATTGCAACTGGTGGCGCATGTCGACGAATTGCGGCGGCCATTGACCAGTGACCACCGACTCCGCTCAAAGCGTTTCTGATACATTTTACCGAGGATTTCTCCGACCAACGCTCGCACCAACGCGTTGGTCTATATATTGCTGCGGCATCGACATATTTATGTACAGATTGCATATCCAATTTTATTTTGGAAAAGCTTTTCGCTTGGAGCATAATATTGTATATACTTTTATGGTTTTTATTACTAACGTAATTATACTGAAGGCGGCTTGCATAATGGTTTTTGCGGAGCTGTTTTAAAATGCATTATTTACTTATTCTTTTAATATTTATGTCGGTTATACGTCCAGTTTCACGGAGCTATGGATCCGAAGTTTGGAAGGCGTGCGTGAAGCCAAAGCCAACACGTAGAGACCCTTTTTAAAACAGAATCGTCCAAAATAAAAGAGCAACAAAAAACCGGCCAAGTGCGAATCGGACTTGGGCACGAAGGGTTCTGTACCATTATCACAATAAAATAAAGTAAAACACGCTTGTTGGATTTGTGCTCCGCTTAAATATTTGTTTCATTCTGTTTTTATTGTATTTGTTGTTATAGCGGCACCAGAAATGCGGGTACATAAAATATAGCCTTGTGACAGACGGATAGGCAGACAGACAGCGGAGTCTCAGTGATAGTGCCTTGTTTTTGCCCCTTGGGTACGAAACCCAAAAAAGAAAACAAAATATTATGATCAATTAAACAGTGAAGGCAATTTTTATGGGTAATTCCTATTTCAAAAGTTATTTCACCATTAGAAAGGTATATTCACCCTGAGTAACATGGGCTTTTGATCCTGATATTCCCATGAGATCGGAACTTACGCAGGTGAAACCGCGGGACGCAGCCAGTATTTTATTTACCCGAAACTCCGGTAAAGCTTACTGTAAACGTATTCGCATACATTAATTACAAACTATATGTAACGCCCTTCTTGTTTGCTCCATAAAATAATATTTCAATGCACCGCGCTCAGATTTATTTGGCGCCGGAGCAAGCGATATTCTGAAATGATCACTGCTGGTCGAAAATTATGTAATGTTTGTCGTTGTAAAGTAAACATGTCCTTTTTTTAAGCTAGCCACCCGCTTCGGCTTCGCAGATGGATACGTTTTTTCGAATACGAATATCCTATAACAAATCAAACATCCTAAAAAATCGGTCTAGCAGTTCTTGAATGATTGCATTTCGAACTATACCTACCCTATTTCAGAAACTTAGATCAAAAAGTTAAACAATGAACTGTCGATTTTAGGAAAAAGTAAATAAAGAGCAGTCAATTTATGTCAAATGTATGGGATTTTTGATCTAAGTTTCTGAAATAGGGGCACAACTTTTCAGAATGCTAAACACAATTAAAGCAACTCGATTGAAATCGAAAAATAATTTTAATTTTCTAACAGCATCGAAAACCAAAGACAAAATTTGTCTATATTATTTAAAACAAAGATTTTATATTTAATATAAAATCTTTGTTTTAAATAATATAGACTAAGTATAAATTTCCCGGAAAAGTTTATATAAATGATATTGGAAACCGCATTAAAATCAGTTGCGATGAAGGATGATGAGGAGGATGAGGAGTTAAAGGATAATCAGACAGAAGCAGAAAGCTACTTTGAATTATAAAAAGTATATTTAAAAAATAAATATTGCACAAATTACACACAGCGCAATCTTGTCCCAAACTAATAAATAATAATAATAATTTATAATATAACATGTAGTATACTAGAAAATATTTTGTACAAGGAGAAATACATCATCAAAAATCCTCCCATGACACGTGGGTTCCCGTGTAGCGCAGCGGTAGCGCACTCGCCCGGCAAGCGAGGGGCACAGGTTCGAATCCTGTCATGAGAGGATTTTTGATGATGTATTTCTCCTTGTAAAAAATATTTTCTAGTAAAAATGCCTTGAGCAATAAAAACATAAGAAATATTATGTAGTATACTACTTTTTTAGGGTTCCATACCCAAAGGGTAAAAACGGGACCCTATTACTGAGACTTCGCTGTCTGTCCGTCCGTCTGTTTTAAAATGTAAATACATATATATAATACATAGAAAACACCCAGACCAGAAACAAATATTTATTTTTAATATCTTGCAAAATAACTTGCAGTATTTATTCCCGGCGGGAATCGAACCCGCAACCTTCTGCATGGCAGTCGGGCCTTCCCCCGATGCGCCACAGAGTATGTCGATTCAAACTAAACTGATACCAAAATAGAAAAAAGTAATAGTGCCTACCTATGCAAGCTTACCTCTTTTCTGAAAATAGGCTTTGACTAATTCATATCTCATCTTCTTTCTTTTTACCCGACTGCGCGACGCAAAGAAGGGTTATGTGTTTATCAGTCTATGTATGTTTGTTCCTATGTGGCGCTCCAGAGGCCAAACGGCTGGACCGATTTTGATGATTCGCACGTCAATCGATTCGTCTTAATCCTGGGAGTGTCACTGAAGACATGACATTTATCAAAATTATTGTAAAAAAGAAAAAAAGAAAAATTGTCTGACTATGTCGAGTGGGGTATCGTCGAATAGGTATTTGAAAATAATTCTTAGGTTTTCTTAATCATTTTTCATTTAGTTCAAATATTTGGGATCTACAACGACTTAAAGTTGGTTAAGAAAACAAAAGTTGACTGACTATATCAAGTGGGGTATCGTTGAATAGGTATTCAAAAATCATTGTTAGGTTTCTCTAACCATTTTTCATTAAATGTAACCATTTGGGATCGTCCATAGGTACCTTAGATTACCGCAGCTTATTCGAATAGTGGTGTTTCACGCCTGGTGTTAGAGTTTTCAGGTCGCCCTAAGGGCTGCTCAACCTGCCTTCCGAAGCACGAAGAAGCTCGAGAAGAAGAAGAAATGATTAAACTGTAATAAGTACCTGGGCAACTGTAACAAGCATCGAGGCATCAACTACTCGTTAAACTATAATATTACAAAATCCGATAATTGTATGCAATGCAATAGTGACGTGGTATATGCAACAAGTCCGGAAACTCCGAGTTCCGGATCACGGAAGTGATTCCGATCGCGAGTGTTGCAGTTTGTCGGAGGAAAGTGATGAACTGTCATGTTGGATACTCGATCACTCGACTGGATATGGCGCCCGAACTCGGTTCTCGCGGGTTTTCTTTTTTTGACTCTGCTACTAGATTTCGAAGTACGAAATTCCGAAGTTTGTGAGGCCAAATGTGTATCAGTACGATGTTCGTTAGTTCGAAAGTACAATGTCGCGCTGTTTGTGAGATCTAAAGTATGCATGTGCGATGTACGTCAGTTCGAAAGTGTACTGTGGCGAAATACGAAATTGCAATGTAGGTATATGAGATTTAAATATAGTTATGACCATCCAACAAAACAAGCAAACAAAAATAAAATTTTCCGTGATTTATTAATTAACTAACGAACATCGCACTGATACACATTTGGTCTCACCAACTACGGAATTTCGGACTTCGAAATTCAGTAGCAGAGTCCTTTTTTATAAGCCACTAGTTGCGTCCCGCGGTTTCACCCGCGTAAGTCTCGATCCCGTGGGAATATTGGGATCAAAAGTAGCCTATGTAGCTCTGATGGTGAAAGAATTTTTAGAATCGGCAAAGTAGTTTTTGAGTTTATTCATTACAAACATACAGACACACACATAAATACACACACATAAATACAAATATTTTCTCTTTATAATATTAGTGTAGATAGACCTAGGAATACTTCCTACTAATATCACACACATTACATCACACTAAATATTATAAATCGGAAAGTTTTTCAAACGGATTTGGATAATAAAAATGCATAGGGATAGTTTAAGTAATGGCAAGTAACATAGGATATTTTTGAACACCGCGGGATCGGGACTTACGCGGGTAAAATTGCAAGGTTCAGATAGTTATAAATATGAAAGTTTGTGTGTACGTAGATGAACAAGTTCATTTGTTAATCCTTTACGCAAAAACCACAATAGTTTTAAGCATTGCAAACCGATTGCAATGGAACTTGGTTTGCATAAAGGCTACTGCGGGACTTCTTCAGTTGAAACCGGGGGGCGGAGCTAGTAAGTAAATTTAAAAAAATATGTTTAAATAAAACTGAAAAGGGAAATCGCCACTCCTTGAGGCTTTCTTTCCATTCCTTGAATTACAAAAAAAAACTTCACCGGAATCGGTTAATGTTTTAAAGAGTGGAAAAGAGCTTTTTCCTTTTCACTCTCATTGTACGAGTATAGAGAAATCGCAAAGACTTACCCATCGAGTAATCCTGATAATGACAAACTTTCAAGAACTCTAAACACCCTCTTTCACAAAGTTGTATTAATGGAAAACAAATAAATACACCAAAGTAGTGTAATAATGGTGACTTTAGCTCAATACACTCCTAGCTCATCACCAGTAACCATCAGGTCAGTTTTTTATTACCTGGTGGCTTCTGAATGAACAGATCACTATAACTGTTTCAATACAATTTGATCTATTCAAACCGGTTAATATCTAAACTAGTCTAGTGGTGATCTTAGCTCAATACACTCCTAGCTAATCACCAGTAACCATCAGGTCAGTTTTTTATTACCTGATGGCTTCTGAATGAACAATCACTATAACTGTTTCAATACAATTTGATTTATTCAAACCGGTTAATATCTAAACTAGTCTAGGTACTGTTCACCTGATCATGACCGGATCCTCTAGATGAATAGTAAAAAGATCCATCAATATTCTACCTGATGACTTTTGAATACATATAGAACATTACCAGTTTCGGAAAAGTTTCATCTATTCAAACCAGTCAATGCCACAACAATTCATAAAGATGAATGAAATATATCTGCTTAAAGCAAGCGACAGCCACTTAGCTTTATACGAAGCGAAGATAACAAAATATAAACATAGTATCTCGTATCAACACAATGATGCTACGCTCATTTGATTACGCCGCTTCGTCATAAATACATACCTACTTAACCTACCCGCACTAAACAATTTAATGATTTGCAAATATCTACATCGAAACATTTTTTTCTTTGTCTATCAGTGTTCCGATATTAACTTAGTTAAAAGAGGATAATAAAAGCTCAACTAAATTGTTTTTTTAAGAGCTCTATTTTAAATTACTTATGAACCTATCTATTCATTCACAAAAGTATTCATAATGATTAAAATAGTACCTATATAATTAAAAGAATTGCATATGTACCTACTCCCTAATAGAGAGCCATTATGCATCAGATTGATCGCTCACGAATGAAGATTATAAAATGAAGACAAGTTATCTTGTTCCTAATAGACTCAACTCTGCAAAGAGCTCAAAAGGTTATACTATTCATATTTTTTTATGTGTTATTCTTATCAATCATTTGGCAACGATAATATCTTATATCCTTGAGAGGTATAGAACACACAAACGCTGTCGACGTCAGACAGCCGAACAACTGATACCGATGTTTATTTTCGATGCCTGCTTATAATTGAAATGTGGTCGAATGGATAGACGCTCGGACTTTGATTCGTACGCTCGAGGTATCAAAACCTAGATCACCTATTCTTTTTGCTAGAGTAATTTTCTTAAAAATTGCTATTTAAAATTAAGACGCATCTGTGAGGAGACAAGAGCAATAAAAATCTTTTTTTATGAGATAAATACATTTTTTATTTTGAATAATCAACAACCTTACTAGCTATTTCTTTTACAGATTTGTAGATATCGTCTAAGTATACATTTTTAACAACATGTTGTACACATAGTTCAGCATTACATTTACATAGCGAACTCGTATGATCTGGAAAATCTTCTACATCATAAACCTCGATTCTTATCACTTTCGCCCCGCGTATAAGTTTTTTAACACTGGTATATGCAGCTGTCGAACAAGGTCTTTTTCGTTGCTTGGGAAGTTCGAGATTCAGCTGCCTTTCCTTCGCTTGCTCCACCACAGCATTCATAGGAACGAAGTTAAATAGTTCGCTTTCAGAGTCCTGTAATCAAACAACGTTTAAAAAATGAATATTGGTCTTTGTAATATAATAAAATTAGAGATATATTTATTAAATTAAATCATAAATTTACTTACCGACATATTTACAAGCACTCGATCGTTTCCACTCGCTGCTATGATTTAATTGAATTATATTATTCTTTTCTAAGCTCATTATATACTTTCGTCCAGATTTTCAGACATAAAACATAAAGTTCAAATTTGAAACGAAACTACGAATAACTTCAAAAAATGTTTATTGAGTAATTCTACAGGTACCTATTTACGTCAAAGCGGCGCCTGGCCTGGCTGTATGCAGCTTCCGAATATTCATTCGTTTTGGAACATTATTTCAATGATTATAAGGTTCAAAATCAAAGAGATTACATAAAGCATATCCTAATATGTTTTAGATGGAATGCATTGGACATCCTTATTTGACGACTTCGGCGACGCGTCGGGCGAACACTCAATTGCGATGTTGCAAAAAGGTTGTGGGATCGATTCCCACCTCAAAAAATATTAACGTAATAGATATTTGTTTGTAGTATGGATAGTTCAAAATTGATGAAATTCTTATTAGGTATTGTAAGTGTGGTATTTATTATATCAAGCTCGTCGATGCATAGTATGGAGCTTCATAAAAAATAGATAGAACGGATAGGTAAATGCGGTGTTAACCAGATTGATAGCAGATTGTTGTCTTGGTAAGTACATCCAACGATCCAGGTACAATCGATGTCAGCGATTCAATCAAAGTATGAATTTCAAATGTGTTTTTTGCTTGAAAAAATTATCAATATTTTCATCTCGTCAATAAAATACATTAATTATGTATGTGATTGTAGGTAAGTATTTTTCTTATATCATACTAAGTAACTACATATATTTTTTAAACAAAATTTTTGCTATTAATTTTGTAATCAACTATACTTTTCCAAATTAGGGGCAACCTATGTTTGTTATTAGCATCCCATAAATGAATTGTTCGCTAAGTCAGCTATTAAGCACATCCGCAGGTTTCTTGTCAGTACGTTACACACACAATGCTATGAAGTTTGTATTCGACTATACTTCTCTAAATTAGGGCAGCCTATGTTGTTATTAGCATCCTATAAATGGATTGTTCGCAAAGTCATCTATTAAGCACATCCAGGTTTCTTGTCAGTACGTTACACACACAATGATTTTACTTGTAATAAATACGGGAAGAATCACTATGGGACATCATTAGCCACAAGAGCAATCACCTAGGAAAGTCAACAAGGTTTCAAGAGCACCAAACAGCCGCAACAACATGTAAGTATTCTTATTTTTAAATTTAATTAATTCCTCTTATCCCCAGCATATCAAAACTTATGTTTTATTATTTGGGTTATTTTTTTGTTACAGGTCTCGATCAATGCCACTACTGACAGATGACGCATTTCCCCCATCAGAAGATGAGTCGGGGGCATCGAAGCTGATGGTGGAAGCGACAGGCCATAAGAGAATCAGTCGCTACGTCAAAGATGAGACAGAAAAAAAACCAGCCAAAAGGTGAGTTACCGATATTAAAAAAAAAATAACAATCTGTTCCCTTTCGCCAGCTGAGTGTATATTGTTAGACGATTTATGTTCAACTCAGTTACGTAAACATAGATATTTTTAACATTTTTTTTTGTTTTTTTCACAGATCTTATTCAGCGGTTTCAGGAGAAGAGGCGAAGAAAACGTCTTCGGTCCCTCATCCCCGAAAGAAGAAGTCATCGCCAGTCATCAACCCAATCACCCCTGTTAGAGTGACGGCGATGGACCTCTTCGGCGACGAGAGCGATGGTGAGGAGTCTCAATCTCAACCGATACCTGAAACCGTCCCACCGTTGGAGTCAGTCTTTATTAATAGATTAGCGACAGGACTCTCCAAACAGGTTTTACCTGACAAAAAAGGTACCCATTATGTAGAAATAAAAGTTTATAGATCTAGTGACATACACAACGTGATGCCAATAAATAGATGGCGTCACTCAGTGTCGTCCTTAAAAATTCAGACAGACACGGACACTGTATTATGGCAAAATCTTGCCAATGTAGTCAGTGCTGCTAGGAAAGAATTCCGGGGCATGCCGAATACTTTTACATCTAACTTTAGTATGCATCAGTAGTGGGGCAACTAAGTTTAGTATGTAACAGTATTTGATAACTAACTATATTGGCATGAAGTCTATAAACTTTTTTTTTTACGTATTAGGTACCTATGTGAAAGGTAAACCCTTAGTATAAGCATTATAATTTTAATGTAAGCTTAATATTGTAATAATAGATTGTTATCATTAAAATATATGATTTATATCTTTTTATATAAAAAGTTTTTTCTTTCTTTACAGTTAGCATCATCGATACTCGGGAATCCAATATTAATGATGAATATATTAAATGCGATATATGTTACATACGATTAAAGAGAAATAAATATCAATATCATTTGAAAACAGAATTACATAAATTGAATACTTTGATTGCAACAGAATTTGACAATATTTATGTTATTAATACAGCACTTAAAAATCGAATAATTACTTATTGCATTAAAGTTGATACTAACAAGATCTATTCAATACCAGAAGATTTTTTATATGACAATGAAGCCAATATTTATAAACTTATAGAAATGAATTTACAAAAACACACATGTCTTAAGGTGCAATTCGAATTATATGCTTTTTATTTATTACCGAAAACGAAAGTAAAACAATTGAAATCTTTTAATACGAAATATGAAATCATACATGATATTAACGAACTGAAAGATATTTTTAATATGATAACTATTGATACGATGAAAAGAAAACTCACTGAGTTTGAGCACTCAGAGTCCGGCTGGACATTTTTATCATTAAGCCATTTAGATATTAACATAAGCAAATATTGCCCTTTGCGAGGAGGTACATATATAAAACTACCTCCTCGTGTAGGTAATACTAAAAGCTGTGTTAACGTTAAAAATAATGATGAATTTTGTTTTCTCTGGAGCATCTTAGCGGGGCTTTATCCATGTAACAAAAACATGGATAGATGTAGCTCCTATCCACATTTTTCAAATATATTCAATGTAAAGGGAATGACATTCCCCCCATCATTTAAAGATATTAAAATCTTTGAAAAGAACAACATAAATATAAGTATTAATGTGTTTGGTCTTGACAAAGATAATAAACATGTGACTGGGCCGTTATATATAACTACAAATAAAAGAATCAATCATTTCAATTTATTATATATCGAAAATAATGGAAAAGGTCACTATTGTTTAATCAAAAATCTATTGAAATTAGTACGAAGTCAAGTAACAAAACACAGAGGCCGTATTTATTTGTGTGAATCATGTTTACAAACTTTTACCAGTGAAGAAAAATATAAAAAACATATTTGCTCCAAAGTTTTGCAAGTGTTACCAAGACCTGATACTTATTTATCGTTTAAGCATTTTGAACGACAACAAAAGATTCATTTTGTAATATACGCTGACTTTGAGAGTTTGTTAGAGAACTATTCAGATAATTCACAGAACACAAATACTAACAAGTTCAAGATTCATAAACCTTCATGTTTTGCTTACTATGTATGTTGTTCATTTGATAGCTCTTTGAACAAATTTGTTTCATATCGAGGTTCAAATGCAACTGAAGTATTTATAAAATATTTAATAGAAGATACAAAATACATTAACGATATTATTACATCTAACAAACCAATGAAACAATTAACTGAAAAACAGCAAAATGATTATGATTTGAGTGTTTATTGTCATATTTGTAAACATTTATTGTTCGGTGATAAAGTTCGCGACCATGATCATGTAACTGGAGAGTATAGAGGACCTGCACATTCATATTGCAATCTCAGATTCAAAGTATGCCCATTTATACCTGTGGTGTTTCATAATTTATGTGGTTATGATTTACATTTATTCATAATGGAGCTAACTAAATATGATGGTTCAATCAATGTTATACCAAAGACAAAAGAAAAATACATAACAATCACAAAGTCATTTAATATGAATGAAAACAAATCTTCCATACAAGTTAAATTTATTGATTCTTATCTATTTTTAAGCGCAAGCTTAGATAACTTGAGTAAAAGTTTAAATGATAATAATTTTATCCATACTTCAAAATTTTTCACTACTTCCAGTCAATTTACGTTAATGAGAAGAAAGGGAATCTATCCTTATGACTATATGAATAGTTTTTCAAAATATGATGATGATTGCTTACCACCTAAACGATTATTCTATAACAGTTTATTAAAAGAACATATATCTGATAGTGAATACACACATGCCCAAAATGTTTGGAAACATTTTAATGTAAAGGACATGGGTGAATATACTGATTTATATTTGAAATGTGATATTTTATTATTGACTGATATATTCGAAAACTTTAGAAACATGAGTTTGCATTACTATAAGTTAGATCCAGCTTATTATGTTACCGCTCCAGGCTTTAGCTGGGATGCGATGCTCCTTTATACTGATGCTCGATTAGAATTAGTTACTAATCTTGAAATATATCAAATGATAGAAAAAGGTGTTCGAGGTGGTTTGGCGCAATGTACGCTGAGACATGCCCAAGCTAATAATAAATACTTACCAAATTTTGACCATTCAAAACCATCCAGTTTTTTAATATATTTAGATTGTAATAATTTATATGGTTTTGCTATGATGAAAAAAATGCCGATATCGGATTTTAAATTTTTATCACCAGAACAAATCAGCAATTTAAATATCGAAACCATTTCTGATGACAGTGAATACGGATACATTTTAGAAGTAGATTTAGAATATCCTTATGATCTTCATGATACGCACTGTGACCTACCTCTAGCTGTTGAGAAGCTTAAAGTGGGGAGTAGTAAAACAACAAAACTAGTAGCAAATCTATATAATAAGAACTGTTATGTAATTCATTATACTCATTTAAAGGAATGTCTAAAACAAGGACTCATATTAAAAAAAATTTATCGTGTTATAACCTTTAGGCAAGAAGGTTTTCTAAAGAAATATATAGATCTCAATACATGTTTGCGTCAGTCCTCGAAATCTGACTTTGAAAAAGACTTTTTCAAATTAATGAATAATTCAATCTTTGGTAAAACTATAGAGAATAAGAGAAAACAAGTGACTGTTAAACTAGTATCTGAATGGGAAGACAATAACAATGTAACTAATAAACGTGTTGGTGCTCGAAAACTAATTGCTAAACCAAATTTAAAATCAGTTTCAATATTTTCTGAAAATTTCCTAGCAATTCAGTTAAGTCACGAAAAAATCATTTTGGATAAACCAATCTATGTGGGATTCACTGTATTAGAGTATGCAAAAACACATTTGTATCAATTTCATTATAATTATATCAAAAGTAAATATGGAGGAAATGCTAAACTTTGTTACACTGATACAGATAGTCTTTTATATTTAATTTACACAGATGATGTGTATGAAGATATTAAGCATGACATTCAAGAGTTCGATACTAGTAATTTTGATAAAAATAATCCATATGAAATGCCTAGAGTAAACAATAAAATACCTGGATTGTTCAAAGATGAAATGGGTGGTGAATTGATAACCGAGTTTGTTGGATTGAGAGCTAAACTTTACTGTATTAAAAGTACTAGTAATGAGATCAAAAAAGCTAAAGGCGTGTCTAAGTCTGTAACGAAATCTTTAAATATGAAACATTATTCAGATTGTTTAATATATGATAACGATTTAAAATGTAAAATGAATACGATAAAGTCTCTGAAACATACTTTGTATTCACAAGAAGTAAATAAGTTAGTATTAAATCGAAATGACGATAAACGTCAAATACTACCGAATCAAGTTGAAACTGTAGCATGGGGTCACTATGCATATATTTAGTTATAATTAAATATGTATTTTATTGTTTAAGTAGCATTTAAAATTAAAAGTTAAATTTAATAAATGTATCTATAATATGCTTATTTGATACTGTGTTTTATTTTATACCTCATGATTAATTATACTACTTGCATTCAGTGTACAGCTGAGTACAATACCTATAAAATGACAATCAAGTAGCAATTTTCATCATTTGACCATAATGAAGCTTAAAAAACACTCGCTAAGCTTGAATGTTAACCCTATTGTTATTGAGCCAAAATCACAGGTCATACAACATAGTGCATTGTTACCTAATAGTATTCGTTGTTTGATTTGTGGGCCATCTAATTGTGGTAAAACTAATGTAATGATCACTTTATTATTACATAAACATGGTCTAAAATTTAAGAATTTATATTTGTACACAAAAACCCCATTTCAAAGTAAATACTGTTTTCTTAAAGAAATTCTCTTAAAAGTTCCCGAAATCAAGTATCATGTATTGAGTGATGATAGTGAAGTTATACATCCAAATAATGTGTCACCAAACACCGTTATAATTTTTGATGATGTGGTTTGTGAAAATCAGATCAACATTCGTAACTATTTCGCTATGGGAAGACATAACCAAATTGATTGCTTTTACCTATCACAAACATACTCAAAGGTGCCTAAACAGTTGATTCGAGATAACGTAAATTTATTATTGCTCTTCAAACAAGATGAAATCAACTTGAAGCATGTATACAATGAGCACGTTAATTCAGATATGTCATGGAAAACATTTAGAGATATTTGTCATAATGTTTGGCTCGAAAGACATAGTTTTTTAACCATAAATAAAGACTCTGATTTAAATAAAGGGAGATATAGAAAAAATCTAGACACCTTTATATGCTTGCCCTAACAGAAAATTTGTCATTTGCGATAGATAATTGAAAGTGAATAGACCAAAAATGAGTCTTAATATTAAAGAACAGATAATTACATCATCAGATATCATAAAAAATAAGCTAAAACAGTTGAGAGATATAGAAGATCAAAACAACCATGAACTCAGTAAAATATTCAAACCCGTTACCGAACCTTTAACACAAATGCTGGAATCAAATCCGAATAAGGTGAAATGTGATTTAAATGTGAGTACTATAAGAGTGCCTGTTAAGTTAGATGATGCGTGTACCTCTACACCATCAAGAGTACATAAACAATCATCGAATGAGGATTCAGAAACAGAGCATTTTGATTCGGACTCAGAATATTATACTGATGGCGATAATGTCGATAACAAAGATGTATCCATAACTAAAAAATATTTGAGTAGTCTTTATGATATAAATATTCCTTTCGGATTTCGGAAAGTAGGTGATCAGTTGATGATGGGTAATTTTCCGGTTAAAATACTTTCTTCTATCGATGGCGACCAGGAACCATGTCGAATCAAGATTGAGAATGATGAATATCAGCTAACTGCGGGATTGAAAGAAGTATTATTACATAGAAGACCGAATCTAGAATTGGTTACTGAAAATGATAAAAGGGTTTATAAAAACATTTTGTTAAAAACGAATGCTCATAAGCGTGATTATGATGATAATGGGCAGTTAAAAGGAGATAAAGGTGACAAATATAAACAAATTATTAAACCTATGTTCATTACATCAGCAGTTGAAAATGCTCAAAAACACGGCGGTAACTTAAACGTTTTAAAGAGATATAGAAAAAATACTGACTTTGTCTATTGGGATGATCCTAATGAGCTAGTTGAGAGATTAAAGCTTCTTATCGCCTCCAAACAGGCTGGAAATACTAATCAAGATAATGAAATTATTTCGATTATAGAAGAACTAGAAGAGGCGGGTATAATAAAATCATAAATAACGCTGTTTATTTAAAGATTAGTTCAGTTGACGAATAACTGTTAAGGTTTATAGAAGCTAAAAAGATGAGTAAAGAAGATGTGGTGAACGAAATACATAAAAATGCAAGAGTAAATTTTCCTCGCAGATGTGTTACACTCAGAGACATTGACGATCTTTGGCAAGCTGATCTGATCGATGTACAAAAAATATCGAATATTAATTCAAATTATAATTTTATACTAATCGTGATTGACTGTTTTTCAAAGTATGTTTGGACCAGACCATTAAAAAATAAAACTAAAGATATTGTAGCAAAAGCATTTCAATCTATTTTATTTAATGCTAGAGTCCCTATAAATTTACAAACAGACTGGGGTAAGGAATTCTACAATAAAAGTTTTAAAAATGTGATGCAGACACATTCAATAAATCATTACTCAACATATTCAACAAAAAAGGCTTCAATAGTTGAACGAGTAATACGTACTATAAAAAGTAAACTTTATAAAACGTTTAGTTTGAAAGGTAACTTCAAATGGGTTGATGGAACCTTAGAAAAAGTTGTGAGTGATTACAATAACACAAAACATGGAACTATTCAAATGTGTCCAGCGAAAGTGAATAAACATACAAAACACATTGTAATGCAAAGATACAATATCCTTACCAACCCAATAATTAAAAGAAAATGTCCTTATGCTGTTGGTGATGTAGTACGAATAAGTAAGCATAAAGCAAATTTTGCGAAGGGATACACCCCAAATTGGTCTACTGAATTATTCAAAGTAATTGTTGTTCAAAATACTGATCCACCAACTTATTTATTAGAAGACTCAACAAAAAATAAAATTCTAGGATCATTTTATGCTCAAGAGCTTCAGAAAACTAAAAATCCTGATGTATATTTAGTTGAAAAAGTTCTTAAGAAGAAAGGGAATAAAGTTTTTGTTAAATGGCTTGGATTACCATCTCAGGAAAATAGTTGGATAAGTAACACTAATATATTATAAAGTGTGAGCATAAGTCGCTCTCATTCTTCATTTACTTATGGAAGGGAAAGGTCTTGTCAATAGTATTATAAATCATCTACCGTTTGAGTTACATCTCCCCGGCTATAACTACTGTGGACCAGGAACAAGATTACGTGAGAGACTTAGCAGAGGTGATAAAGGCGTGAATGAACTTGATGAGTATTGTAAACAACACGATATTTCATATATGAAAACAGAGAACTTACAAGCCAGACACGAAGCAGATAAGATCTTAATGAAAATGGCAAACAAAAGAGCATCATCATCCCGAGCAAGTAAAGGAGAAAAATTGGCTGCAAAAATTGTTAAAAATGCAATGTTGATGAAAGTTTCAAATGGATCTGGACTTAAAAAAAGTTTCAAAAATGTTGTTGCCTATGCGAAAAAAAATATTCGTAAAGCAAAACCAAAGTGTAAAAAGTTGGCTATTGATTTAGCTTTCGCTGCTATTAAAGATCTTGTATCTGATTCTGGGGTAGAAATCCCTCGT
Organism: Idaea biselata; assembly: GCA_958496205.1. NCBI lineage: Eukaryota > Metazoa > Arthropoda > Insecta > Lepidoptera > Geometridae > Idaea > Idaea biselata. Next base: position 19,942,894 of record OY292396.1, read on the forward strand.
GTGATACCGCTTCCGAAAACAGGAGGATTCTTGCCTTTGGTAGCTTTAGTTAGTGGATTATCTGCAGCTGGTGCTATTGTAAATAAATCATCTGCAATCGCAAAAATGGTAAAGAAATTCCAAACTGCTCAAAAAACTTGGAATGAGGTGAAAAGACTTAAACAAAATTTCGAGCCAGTATGTTTAGGGAGAGGACTAAAGCTCAAACCGTATAAAGACGGTCTGGGCATTTATGCTAGGTCAAAAAACTGAATAAGCAGCTACCTAAACGTCCTCTTACCAATATTGATATAATGAAATATTCAAAAAACCGCATTCCCTACTTTCGAGGAGTGTTTATGAGAGATCGATTACCTAAACATCCTCGCAAAATCGAATGTGGTATAATTAATTTGGATAGCTCTGAAAATCAAGGTACGCATTGGGTAGCTTATGTTAAGAAAAATGACTATATTGAATACTTTGACAGTTATGGTGATCTAAAACCACCAACAGAATTAATTGATTATGTGGGTGACAACATTCAGTATAATTATATCAATTATCAGGGAAGTCATCCATATAACTGTGGTCATTTATGTCTTAATTTTCTTGAAAATTGTTTAATTTTAAATAAATTATATGACTGAAGCTTCATAGATCAGTTTTAGTATATACGTTGAATAGGTAGCCAGCATTTGTTTTTTACTGCAAATATAAATTGCAACAAAATATGATCGATTTCAATATTAAAAAAAGTAAGAAAAGTGACAGTAAGCGAACAAAAGCTAATAGTTCAGATCACGACTCCATTAAACACACACGTGTACCAGCTCTCAGTGAGATTAACAAAGAGTTTTTAAGAAATTTGGGATTTCAACTATGAGTATCTTGCAAATTAATGAAGCACCACATTTCGACACCTCTATCGAAGGTTATGAAGTGCATTCTTATACTCCGTACACCAATAGTTTCAAAGAAAACGATGAAATACGAATACCGATTAATCAACAAGACATCTATGTATTACCTTCAGCCAGTTCGATTTCAATTGAAGGGCGTATAGAAGTATTTACGAAGGATGCTGCAGGAAAACAAGTCAGAAAGGAATGCCAATTAAACAATAACCCCATACCGTTTCTTTTTCATGATATAAGATATGAGATAAATGGAGTTGAAATTGATCGTATTAGACATGCTGGTATTTCTTCTACAATCAAATCTTATGCTTCAATGAATGAGGGAGAAAGTAAGCAAGCTGCTTTGTGGGGTTGGAACTTGAATGGAACAAAATCTGTAAATGGTTTTTTTAATGTAATATTACCGCTTAGTAAAATGTTAGGATTTGCCGAAGACTATAACAAGATTGTATTAAACTGCAAACATGAATTAATATTAACAAGATGTAAATCCGATGTTGATGCTCTCATACTTGATAATAATGATCATGTGTCAGTTAATATTGAAAGAATTCAATGGCGTGTACCTCATATTAAAGTGTCCGATCGTGAAAGATTGCTGCTTTTAAAACAATTAGAAAAAGATAAGGCGATACAAATAGCATTTCGAAACTGGGACACATATGAATATCCACTTTTACCTAAAACGAAAAAGCATTCATGGTCCATTAAAACTGCCTCCCAACTTGAGAAGCCTAGATATGTAATATTAGGCCTTCAAACAACTAAGAAAAATTTAAAAGATAAAAATTGTTCACTGTTTGATCATTGTAATTTAACTAATGTTACATTATTATTAAATTCGCAAGCGTATCCATATGATTCACTTAAACTCAATTTTGATAATGATAAATATCGCATATTATACGAGATGTACATCAGATTCCGTCAGTCTTACTACAACACTCCAGTTGACCCGTTGCTTAATATCATCGACTTTAAAGAAAAAGCACCTTTGTTTATAATAGACTGTTCAAGACAAAATGAAACATTAAAAAGTGGACCAGTTGATGTCAGGCTTGAAATAGAAAGCGATAAAGATTTTCCTGACAAAACGAGCGCGTATTGCCTCATAATCAACGATCGAATTATAGAATACAAACCTCTCAGCAGCACAGTTCGCAAGATATCATGAAATTAATAGTTGATGTTCAAGGTTTCAAAACTGAACTAAATCAGTTTATACCTAAAGAAATAGCTATTCTAGATGGCAAAGGGATACAAAGCTTTTTAATACGACCACCGTTTCCGTTTTATGATTTAACTACAAAAGAAAAGAAACAGGTTGACTGGATTGAGAGAAATAGAAATATTTATTGGAAGGAAGGATACATTTCTTTTTCAAAATATAAATATTGTATCGCACCTCTTCTAAATGATAAATTTATTTATGTTAAAGGCGAAGAAAAAGCTAAGTGGCTTAAAGAAATGTTTAATAATTGTAATGTTGATAATATAGAAACTTTAAGCTGTCCTAATTTATATACTTTATCTGATCTTTACAGTGAATGTATCGATATCTACACATGTATCTATCATAAGAATATTTGTGCTGTAAAAAATGTAATTTGTTTGAAAAAGTGGTGTATTGATAATAAAGTTTTATAACCAAATTATGTTTTTATTTTTTTTTAATCTCATCGTATAAATCTACTTTCATCTACCTCATAAGTGTCAGTCTTATGCTGAAATCTTAGATGATCAGTCAACAGAAACCGCAATTACATAGCAATGGAGGGATTTTATTGTTGTTCAAAGAAATGTATCGATATGACTGGATGTGATTGTGTCGACGGGATCGCTTGTCATTTTTGTCGAGCATATGGTTTCTGTCACTGTAAATGTGTGAGCTTACCTTTTCTTTTAAAGCTTTACATCATTTGGCGTAGGTTTAGAAAATAATTTTGTGAGACTATATCTAGCGATATGTAGCCTATAAACTATATAGTGTAGTGTGGTGTGGTGTAGCGTAATGTTAATTTATGTAAAGTACTAATAAATATGTGAATTGTTGAATTAAGTTGTTTCATTCCGAGAGTAAAGTAAACCCTGATCAAGCTATACGAGTAATACACTCATTTGATTATCAGTTATTGAATAATTTATCAAAGTCATCAGGTAGAATATTGATGGATCTTTTTACTATTCATCTAGAGGATCCGGTCATGATCAGGTGAACAGTACCTAGACTAGTTTAGATATTAACCGGTTTGAATAGATCAAATTGTATTGAAACAGTTATAGTGATCTGTTCATTCAGAAGCCATCAGGTAATAAAAAACTGACCTGATGGTTACTGGTGATGAGCTAGGAGTGTATTGAGCTAAGATCACCACTAGACTAGTTTAGATATTAACCGGTTTGAATAGATCAAATTGTATTGAAACAGTTATAGTGATCTGTTCATTCAGAAGCCATCAGGTAATAAAAAACTGACCTGATGGTTACTGGTGATGAGCTAGGAGTGTATTGAGCTAAAGTCACCATTATTACACTACTCACCAAAAAAATCCGCTTTAAATATTCGCAGAAGATTCGTAAAAACGAAACAAACGTAAAAGTACGTAGGTACCCGCATTATATTTACCGGATATCACGTCACGGGCGGCGGGTAGCAATTTCCGGTGTGTTTTTCTATACTTAACGCTCCACAGATAAGAAATAACTATGTATGGAGTCGTGAAAGGTTTTGTGTGAATTTTCTTTTGTGGGATTATGTACTGAATATGGAATACGTGCTTATGTTGACGCCGATGTTTTTGTCAACGATTTTGCTTTTATTTTCCGACAAAGCTCAACTTGAAACGTTTTATACTTTTAGAAGTAAAACTAGGCAGCTACGTGGAACATTTCTTTTAATTATAATTATAAATAACATGGGCTTATGATGATTGAACGGTCGCTTGCCTCGTGACTGCATTAATACGATTTTACGGGAGGCTATTTGTTTTCCTGTATTCGTGTCGCAAGTTTTTATGAAGCCATACTTCTTTTGGGTAGGAAATACTTTCATGTAATTTGAGTTTGTGTTCCTGTTTTAGTAACAAAACGTTTTCCCCAGTTTTATTTAAAGTTTTCTTCGTCTGCTCCAAGTTTAAGAAACACGTTTTTCTTAGAGCCCGCTCGTTGCGTCACAAATTAAAATTGACAGTGTGGAAATTAACTGTAGCTATAAATAGGACGGTCTGCAGTTGCAATGCTGTTGATAACGTTTTAATTAAGATTCTATCTTTAAAGTTTACCTGCCCACACTTTTGAAATTAAGTTTTTGATAAAAATGTACCTATTATGAATCTTTTCCGGGCGGCCATGGTGTACTCTCGACTGATAGCAGATTCGTATACTGCTGGGAAAAGATTTAAAGTTTTTTTAATAATTATTTTAGTAAGTTTAAGTAATAAAATACATGGCCACCTTAAGGCTAATTCGCGTATATTAAAATTTCAATATCATTTCATCCAATCTTCAATTTCAAGTTTGATATTTGTCAAATATCATTTCACATTATTCGCTGAAAATTTCTTTGGAGATTCCCGTTCCGTGTTTCATTCATTTTCAATTTAATAAAGTTTCTATTGCAATGCAAGTGATAGTATAATTTTGTAATTATAATCTTAGTAAAATGATATTTTAAACCCCACCAAACTGCTAACGCCCACCACCACAAGCTACTTATAAAATGCAGATTTAATTGGCTTACCTACTAAAAAAAAAACATTTCATTTCAACTCCACATCAAATTCATATTGTGTATTTTCGTCGAAACAAGGCGAGGCGGGGTAGAGACGCGTACCCGGTAGTCTGACCGCAGGCCGTGATTAACTCGCCAATGATCCGACTGAGCATTGAACCAAATGCACACCAATCCCTACGAGGAACACATAAAAATCCTATTTGCCTGCAAATCCCTAAGATAACCCCCTTTCGGGATAAAACGTAAGATTATATCACGGAACCGGTGGAACCCGTTATTTTTTTATAGTGTCGTGTTTCCCGCGAGACGAAAGCGGCGGCAACGCAGGATTATCGCTCACTCGCCGCCGTCAAGACGCCCGCTTAATTTATTGCGTGAGAATTCCACGTGTGTTTATCATCTCCGTATTTAAATAAGGAGCTTTTTAAAAGACCGTATTAAATATTTTCCCTCATTCTAGAAACTCGTAACTCTGTTGACAGGTACACGTACGGCGAGAAACGTAATTGGACCAACTTTCGACGCGAATAATTCTACTTTGTTACGATTTGTTATATTTTCTTTGTGTTACTTTTTTTCGAGCGATAAACTTTGATTTCGCTCAATAATAAGGTCGAGCGAAAAGTTGGAAATAATTTAGGTGGATAGGCTATATCCGGGGCTCGGGAGCATGTCCCGCGATTATGAAAGAAGCGAAAACGTGTTAGTAGTGTCGGGTGAGAGCAGTGAACGTGTTGAGTGCACGGGGTTATTGGATTTGTTCTCTGCCCTCTCCCCAGGGGCGTCTCTAGGTCATGTAGCGCCCGTGTGCAAATATCTCCTTGGCGCCCTCTAGTAAGAGTTAAGAGTGATATGGAATAATAAAGGTACAAACAGCAGTAGGTACTAACTTGACGTAGGTACCCCTAATATTATTTAATTGTGTAGTTGAAAAAATATGTCGGGAAACAATAGGTACCTACATACACCGATATCTTTTGAATGAAATGTCCGAATTGAATAATCCTAGAAAGGTATTGAATTTGTCTTGAATATGAAGTAAATTATTTTACCATTAATTAATACCAAGGTACAAAATAAAAGGTTATTAAAGCGACGTTCACGAGTTCTAGGTCGGCAGTGGCCCACGTACGTAGGGTTTTTTCCCCTTCCCCATTCCGACCGCCATATCCGTAGCCTCCATGAACACGTTCAAATTCCATCCCCATTTCACCCACATGACCGTTCAGATCACCACCCAAAACGATTCCCTGTGACAACGAGATAGCCCCAAGGACCTCGCCGAGTTTATCCCAAAACCACCTCTTATCAGCGTCGCTACAACCGACTTGTGGCGCGTAAGTACTTACGACGTAAGTGGGAACCCCCCCCCCCCCCCCCCAATAAGCACCTTCACGCACATAAGTCGATCGCTAAAGCGATTCACCTCCAAGATATCGCCATCCAATCCCTCAGCGAGCACCACAGCCACCCCGTTCTCTCCACCAGGTGCACCCGTGTAGATCAGTTTGTTGCCTTCCGCCTGAAGAGTACGTCGGCCAGCTCCCTCGCGCGTCCGGTTAGCGTGAGAATGTTCCACGTTGCGAAGCCGAGTTTCACCTTGTATTTCGGGGCTCGCGTCTTTGGCCGTACGATGCTCCTGTGCACCGATTTACGGCGGCGCCCTATCCGTGTGGCAATCGTTTTTTGAACTCCCATAAAAGATTTGGCGAATTTCGACTTTTACGAGAGCGACTGCCGTCTGAGTTCTGACCTCCCAACCCCGAAGGGAAAGTCTACGCCAGAGCCTCGTCCGTTTATCAGCAGGTGCACCAAGCTAGCAGGTGAGGTTGGCTTGGGCCCAACGATCTTAGTCAGCCCCATTCACACCCAGTGGGCCCCATACACACGTTTCTGTTTATAAATCTAAATATTATTTAATTTTTTTTCTTTAATTGTATTTTGATATAAAGAAATGATTCTTAATTTACTTGTTTTATGTAATTCTTATAAAATATGCTATTTTCATACCTTGATATTTACGCAAAATCATTAATCGTATCAGGTGTCATTTTTTCTCGCCACTCAATCATTAACATTATCTTTGTTGTCATTATCTTCAAGAGTCATCTTTTAAAAATTTGATATTTCTCCTAAAATATTAGCTTTACAGTGGTGCCTCTTTTACCATTTTCTATTATATTAATCAAGTAATTAATAAAGTACAAAAGATTTGCTCTGGCACAGGGTTTAATATTTTTTCATAAAAATAAGCAAAAAAATATTCCGGTCGAAGAATCACCCTCCCGACACGCGCCTTTGAGTAAATAGCGATGCGACATTTAGCCCTAATATACTGTTTCGGATTACCATCTCATACCTACCTACCTAACGTAGACCATAATAGAATCTTTAAAAATAAATATGAAATAAAATAAACCTCATAGTTTCCGAAATGCGATTCTGATACGGGGGCTGGGTGTGGGCGCCGCGGGCGCAGCGGTCTGAGACCGCTGCGCCCGTGTGCTGTGCACACCCTGCACACCCGCTAGAGACGCCCCTGCCTCTCCCTCCCCCCTCTCACGCCCCGCATCCCCCTCTCTGTTCCGCAAAGCGTAGCTCAAAAATCTCTAATGTTTTCTTTGAAAACACCGACGACGTAGCACGATCGATGTAGGCTCGACACATAAAAGCTTTTAACCGTCAAAACAAATTGACAATGAGTAATTGCGTCGACTGTAATCCACGAATATTTAAACTTTATCTCAACTTTTGGTGTTGCTCATTTTGTTTGAAGTTTTAAGATTTTGGGATTTGAACTTAGGAAGCGAGATGAGCGTATGGCATACTTAACCTTAATGCATTGGTGTATGGTAGATATTTCGCTACCTCTCAAATTGCTGCGGAGGCTGCGCTATGTGACCCATTAAACTCAGACGGTTATTGTTCTAAAACTTTGTGTCGAACACTTACGTGTTAGCTATTTGCAAGTAACAACAGTCAAGGTGTTTGATTATTAGATGAGGCTGAATAGTGTTTTGTCTGTATTTTGCGTAATGCTAGCGACTTCATCAGCCTTTTAAAAAATATATAATATAGCCTTCCTCAATAAATGAACCATCCAACACTGAAAGAATTTTTCAAATCAGACCAGCGGTCCCTGAGATTAGCCCGTTCACACAAACAAACAAACTCTTCAGTTTTATAATATTAGTATAGATATTACATAGCAGTTTGATTTTAATATGAGTTTTGAAAAACAGTGATTTTGTTTTACAAAAGTAAAGTCATGTTCATTCTGCGAGCTGAACGGAGTCATTAATGTATCAGTATAACATCCAACGATTGATTTCACGTGGCTATAACCTGCTTGATACTCTTCGTTACCTATAAAAACGTGCACAATATTTTACAATCATCATACATAACCTCAAACTCAATATAACCTCCAATCTGTTCCGTTAGATCAGGAAAATAAAAATCGGTAGAAATAGGCTAGGCAATGATTATAAATAAGAAGGGAACATTAGTAATACAGCCCTCGCGGACCAAATCTCTGGCGAGCCATTCATTATATTCCCGTTTGTTTTTCTTATGTAACAAGTTAGAAATTAGCGGATCTGTTCCGAGGAGATATTAATTAGATGAGTGTTGAATTATTTTTGTCGGAACACGATTTATGTGTTAATAAAAGTAATTAACGAGTAATTTGCATTCACGCAGGCGCCACGCGCCCCTTCCACCCCGTCTCGTTGTCAGACTTGAGAATAACAGATTCTATTCTTCATTCCACAAAATGTACTTTCACATTGTGGTGGGGAACTTCAAAGGATAATTAATTGGTAGAATGAAAAAAGAAAAAATGAGTTTTAAAATGGTTAAATAACTAATATTTTTGTATCTATGATTGAAGATTATGATGAAACATCGAATCAAATTGAATATGAATATTTTTACGTGGGAACATGGAACTTGCTGTTAGTGCATTCTGGTTTTTTTAATAATCTCAAATAATATTTATTTTATTTTATTTATTTTATTTTTATTTAACAGGAAAACAAACAGTTATACATCACAAATTAATAATATAAAAATACACCTACAAACCAATTAAATGTTTTCACATATAAGCGACTATGCACACAAAACTAGTCTTGAGTAAAAGAAGAAAAAAAAAAGATGAAATACCTACTTGTAAACAATAATAATATTAGATAAATAATCTCAAAGGGCTGGCGGCTACTTTGGCCAACGAAAAGGTATTGCTATCCAAAGAGGCAATGCAGCCAGCCCTTTGGGTACCTAGGGACTCATATTGGATTATTAATTTTAATTATCTCAAATTACATTTCTCACAAGCTTTACTTTTTTTCCTTTTGAGTTATGTAACCCAAAAAAAGACATAAAACTAAAATGAATCGAAAAATATTCCCTAATCTACACGATTCGAAATGCTCGTCATTACATCGTCAAAGGTAAGGGGTCCGCTTCCGGCGGCATGTTCTCTGGAAATAGACCAAAAAGAAGACAAACTGCTTCAATATCCTGCACCTCCCTCCCCCCTCCCGCTGTGAAGGAAATCGGAAATCATTCCATATTGAATTGAAAGCGTCGCTCACACCACGACCTGCGGAATTATAGCTGCTAATGTACCTCTCGTGAAACTCCAAACTACAAAGAGGAAAGAAAATGGATGCAATTTATGTCGGCTCCTGTGGCGGCGATGTGGACAACACGTCACGTGTGGTCCGCTTAGTTCTTGTACCTTTAGAATAGAGCTGTAAGTCGCGTGACCTGGGCTCCGTGCTCAAGACTTTATTATTTTTGCGCAAAATGATGTCGTCGCCGTAACGTCACGGTCTGCGGACACTGCACGCCACATACGTCACTCGATTTCACAGCGTGATAAAATCCCTGCGCTTATATCACATATCCACTGAATTCACTTAAGGGTCTACATTGTTCCCTGAGCCAATTTATAAGGAGATAGACTTCTCAACGCTCTATATTAGGTGTATTTTATTAGTATTCTTATGGTAATGGGACCTACCTAGTAAAATACATGTACCTATGTATATCAGAATCAAAATGTTTTTATTGTATAAAATGTGGTTCAGAAAACAAAAGGTTTTCGCCTAGATATATAGAACAGCAGAATAGCATCCCAGAATGCATTCTGGGATGATAATCGGCTCATCAATCCTAAAGTTCTCTTCAGATCTGATCTAATCTGATTTGGTGACCTAAATGACTATGGGACCAACTAGATGCTAAAAGCTCGCCAAGAAAAAATATTCATCTCACGTAACAAACACACAAAACAACCTACATTCGAATAGAAACCTCCTCCTTTTTCGAAAGTCGGTCAAAAAGAAAAATCGTCATACCTACCTACCTATCAATCAGGTTAGATTCATTGCAACAATGACGTCATCCAGCAATCAAACCCGAAACCTAATGCGAATTCCTTTGTGAGAACGATTTGTGAAGGAACCTATAGAAGAATTCATTACTCGCACGCTCACTGAAGTTAAGTAATAATGTCAGTCGGTGATTGGGGAATGTGTCGACGAGCGTGCGACATTGTGTAGCGACACTGACACGAGATCAAATAAAACTCTGAAATGTGAGAAATTGTTATGTGACTCATTGACTGGAAGCTGATATGTCGCCACTTAGGCAGATAGATGTGTAGATGGATTAATGCTTTTTTGTACCAAATTGTTACGAAATAGAGACGGACAAAAAATACAGAGATTTAGGGAGACTAGATAAATGCATTTTGCCCTCGCCTCGCGAATGTAATAAGGTGCAAAGAAAAGTCGAGGTAAGAAAATTAAATAGTAAAAATTACGCGACCCGGGAAAAAAACATACCTAAATAAAATTTAGTGCTATTTTTACCAGAAATTAAACTTAATTTCTGACAAAAATTGCTAGATTACGCTGTGTGTCCTGCAATATATTTATTTATCTTAGCCGATACAAAGCTTGACATATTTAACGTAATAAAACGTTCAGTAGCGAGGTGCCAGTTTAGAAATCAATTTCTATTTATATTTCTTTACCAATAGCGTAGGTGTTCGGTTGTCGTGAATGAATGGTCACATCGATTTTGCGCTCTGCAGGTTGCATTAAATACTAAAGACAGGCACTCACGGACTACGTGTAAATACACTTAACCCCACTTGCCTCTGTCAGAGTTAGGTTTTAGGGTTCCGTACACATAGGGCAAAAACGGAACACTTTTACTGAGACTCCTCTGTTCATCTATCTGGTTGTCTTTCACCTAGCTGTATCTCATGAACCGTGATAGATAGATATCTGAAATTTTCACAGATGACGTATTTCTGTTACCGCTACTATTTTATTGTCTGGATTGGCTTGGATGGGCAGTTACCGTGTAGCCCCGGTATAGAATAGGGTTACCTCATCTATTCCCATCGGTGTCGTAAATATCGACTAAGGGATTTGAGGGAAAACTAACAAACATTAAGTTCTCCCCGCGCAGTGGCCGATATACTGCTTGGTCCCTAGGAGGGTTGGTGTCAAGCAGGCGGCTGGCCGTAAAGATATTGCCAAAAGTATTTGCAGAAGGTATGGTATCAATGATGAGTTACCTACTTTATACCCCAAATAAAAAGGGTTTAGTGGACCACGAGCTCCCGTGAGGGATGCAACTAAGAACATTGCTCGGATGAGAAGAATCTTACGTTCCCGGTTGCATCTTCTTCGGTTCTTAGTTGTATGGTTACTTCTTCTAAAGAAGAAGAAGTCTGGATTGGCTTGGAAAACGGCATAATGTAAATTTCCCATCAAGCTCAGTCAGTCTTAAATATAATTTCGTTGAATAGTTTATTTCTACTATTGTATGTAGGTACTCGTAGATACACAGTTCTACCCTGGACCGGAATGAATGATTCAATTAAAACGGAACTTTGTCCGTCTGTCAGTGATCGATTCGCATTGTTTTCAATGTTTGCGTTTTGTTTACGCTTCCCCCCTTTTTCTGGGGGAAGTGGGAGAGGAGAGACCGATCGGCGCCAAACAACAAATATTACAACGAAACAAACACTTTAAAATATTGGTGAAACATATTTCTTGGTGGAAGGCTTCGGCTTAATTTGTTAACTCTAATTATGTTAATTTTTATTTAGAAAAAAATGCTCAGATTAAATTACGATAATATTGAATGTCCGGGATGGACAAACTGTTGATACCTATAACACATTTCTATGTCACCTTAATGTACACAGTTATTCAATCAATTTTCTTGATTCTTGGTCATTTATTGCTGCCTAAAGCTAAGTTAGTTTAGCTTAGCCCGTCAGTTTTTTGTGCAAGTAAGCGTAACTGGCATATAGTTTGCGGTGGTTGCACAGTTAAAAAAAAATTGCACGACGTTACACACAGCGCATCTAGTCCCAAACTAAGCACTAGGCTTGTACGGGTACAAGACAACGGATATACTACATATTACTTAAACTTTTTTTTTGTAAATACAAACATAATATTTGATACATGGAAAACACCCAAACCAGAAACAAATATTTATTTTTAAGCATGAATACATGCACCCGGCGGGAATCGAAACGTCAGAACCCAGGTCAATCGCAGGTGAACATATAGGAACCTACTTATCATTTAGGTAAGCGTGCTACACCTTATACCCTCTGTTGAGGTTGTGCTCAATCTTTTTGTGATTTTTGTGTATACTACAATGGAGTCAAGATTTTCTTCGATTAACAAAACAATGAAGCCAAACTTTTGTAACAATGTTCGTAGAAATGCGGTACATCGTAGCGCTGAATGAACTACGAATTCGTAGCAACTGCTACGACTGTAGCTGTTTAGACATATTTTATTTTACCTGGTAAAGGGATTTTCTTGTATTGGTTACTTCAGTGTTTCCTAAACTATTGGTCGTGCGTCCCAAAAAAGAACTGGGTCGCAAGATCTTTGCTTGGTAATTTTAGCGAAACTAACAGATTTCGCTTTCTAATCTATTCTGGTATCTAATCTAATATCGCGTCGATGTCGATTTTTTTTGGATAACAAATTTTGTTTCCTTAATACCTATTTATTATTTTGGTTGATTAATTACACATATTAACCAACTTCTGTAGTTAGAACAACTATCTATTAGTGAAAACCGCACAAAAATTCGTTGAGTAGTTTTTGGATTTGTAGACAGACATACAAAAGGAGTTTGTTTTATAATACCTATTCCAATATAGCTGATTAGATTTTTCTTTATTAAAATAATTATCATCACACAATTGGAAGACTAACTACGTGATAACAAAAAGTGGAATGAAAAAATCAAATGATGTTAGGCACGTGAGTCCTGACTCCTGACCGAACTATATTTTTTTAGTAAGGTCGTGGTCTAGACAACTTTGGGAACCACTGAATTACGTTATGACTTCATGGATTGGGTTCGTTGAGAAATGTACACTATTTACGTTGAAATAGTGTCGATTTTACTACAGCAGGTGGTTCAGCTGAGACAGCACTGTTTCCGTAGAGTTGAACTCTGAACAATGTTTGTGTCGTGGGGAGAGAAATGCGTAGTTTTACATATTGCTGATCACAGGGGTTTGTTAAGGGGATATAAATAGCAAAGTATTTCTGTGTAAATATGCTAATTTATTAAAGGGTAACACTTGAATAATATAAATTGTAGGTATAAAGTATGTGCCTAGTAAATGGTAGAAAGGAGTTATAGTATGCAAACTTTAGGCAAGTTTGCATACTATAACTGAATACTGAAACTTTTCTGAAAACGGGCTTTGACAAGTCTTGTGTCAAATTTCCTAAAACGTGACCGATTTCCGGAAAACAAATGTGAAAGCTTCTGTAAAGCTCAAAATACACGGGCGACACTGACACTGCAACTTTGCCTATAGAGCCCACACCTACACTACAGCACACAATATGCACGAATTTCTTTATAATGTTTGCTGTAGCTGTGGGCTCTATAGGTAAAGTTTCAGCATCAGTGTCGCCCGTGTATTTCGAGCTTAAGAAGCGCCGAAGCACCAACTACTAGGCAAACTGTGGCAGTTACCTATAGCTAATTTATTTCAAAACTCACGCACTCCGCGAGATAAGATAACACTACTATTTATAGAGAAAACATAGTAATTACAATAATTTCTGCTTGTTTATTTACTCGACGTGATCCGAACAAAGGAAATACGCACAAACGAATCGCTTTGTTAATTATTGAGGATCAAAAGATAGATAATACTGTTTCAAAGTTCTTGCTTTAGATACGTACCTATCTGTTTATAGCGTTACTTGATACGTATAGACTATAGGTATTTTGTTAGGTTGAAACTAATGAACGCGAATAGATCCGTTTAAGGAGTAACTTTGATGTTCTGTGGTTATATCAAAGAAATTTTCCGCCGCAACTTATTAATTGCTATGAGTATTGCGAAAAACGAAAAAAACGTTACAATGTTACTAGCGTATTCGCTTGACAAGTATTATAATAATCTTGTGTTCGATTTCAAACTAAATATATTGAATAGTTCGGGTCATCATTCTTTGGAGTCATTCAGCTCATAATTTCAAAATTTCTCGCCCAATAGTCATCAATTTTAAATCGAAATCGGCCGAGTTTAAACAAATTATGATATAAATACCCACACACAATTGAATTGAAAACCTCCTCCTTTCTCGAAGTCGGTTAAAAACCCATACATTAACGTTAACGTAAAGCCAAGTACTCCCATTTAATTCTCTAATACAGTACGCGCAATAAACGTGCGAGTAGATCTCGAAAAACGACCCACTAACAAATACTTTAATGTCGTCCACATTAAATTTGATGGTAAAGAAGGTACCTACCAAGTACCGACCGCCTATCCTACGCTGACTTACTGAGTTACTGACGATTCCTGAATTTTATTTCATGAGCCCATAAAATGATGTTATTAGAGGATATCTAGCCAGTAGCCACTTGTAGCGATCCCTTAGTACTCAGCACTAATTTTATAACGGACCTTTCTGACGTCGTCTACTTACGGTTATGTCCGATTTAACCTGCCGTAAATTGTACCGTTAATTTAACTTTACTCACCCGAGTAATAATACCGATGTTAATCTTTTGATTAAATAAACCCATCTTTAATAGTTTTGCCAAAGTCGATTCGATTCTGATCGTTACGCGGAGATGATTGCCAATTTCACTTTTTACTGCTAAACTTTATGATTGAAACTTCTTTTATTGACCTCGTTAGTCGTGAGATAAGGCTTTGTTTGCAGGTAAGTTTTTAGTTAAATATGAGGAAATAGTTAATGTTTTGCTCGTGGTTTTACCTGCTTAATACTATAATAAATAATAAGTCTCAGTCTAAGTGAGAATGTTTGTTTGCATATTTGTTTTGGTCTGGGTGTGTCTCTATGTAGTAACTAAGAATAAAATGTAATGTAACCTACTAATAAATATACAATTATTTTTGTGACAGATAAAAGTAGGTATAGTGCGTTTCATCTTTAAATTCCTATGCCGTTATGTTGGTAGCAAAACAAAAAAGTCATGCCTTAATATCTTGAATGTGCCATACCCTAAACCTTGAATACAGGAAGATTCGTTCATTCATTCTTTATATACAAATCTCCCTTAATTCAAGGTAGCACATTATTTTTTTTGTATATTGCACTTTTTTGTTTTGCTACCAACATGACGGCATAGGAATTTAAAGATGAAACGCACTCTAGGTATGCCGTTTGTGAGTTCTTCCTCTTTTGGTATATTCGTGTGGGTCACCTACTGGTATTTTTACCTTACGACTAGAATAGAATTAGAGATACCTAACAACCGGGATTTTGAACCAAAATGCTTAACGTGTCTTACTAAGCACGGAGTAGCTTTTTTTTCGTACACCCATCCATGACCAAACCGCGCCAGGCGTCGCTTAACCTGCACAGCTTTACAAGATCAAAGGTAATGAGCACCTTATTGGCCTCATTCTCCATTTGTGACGACTTTACCTATCAAATATTATTGAAGAACAGAATATTTACCATGTTTTAATTAATTCATTGCGGAGCTCGATATCGTGAACAAAGCAGTTGTAATTACTGGCGAATTACCAAGCTCCGTGGTAAAATAAGCAACCATATGAGTTTAGAATCATATAACATAATACAACATATTGAGCTTTTAATTACCTACTTCCGCCGAAGGTACTGGGGGCCTAATAACTTTTTATAAAATAACAAACAATCGATAAAAGTATAGATAGATATAGTATTAAAAAACATGTTACAATGTAACAGTTTCTAACAATCGATAAAAACATAAGATTAAAATTTCGTAATTGACTAGCAGCGTCCTGTGGTTTCACCCGCGTAAGTCAGAGTTCCGATTTCCAACCTACACACCACAAAGAACACACTCTCCAAATTTCAGTCTAGGACCAGCGGTTTAGGCTGTGTGTTGATATAATAGATCAATCAGTCAGGACATACGGTATCAGTATATAAAAATATAAATTAAAACCGCAGTAGGAAATTGTCGATCGTTCGTAAAAAGCTAGGAGTATTCCAAATACAATATTGGCCTGCGCATTTCCCTCCATCTTGAGCCGTCTCAGTTCAGTCTCCATCTCAGTTATACTCGTATCATATGAATAGAACGGAACACGTTTAAGTGAAGTGTTTAGAAGAGTGAGTCCACAAGGGAGGACGCACGACAGACACCTCGCTACACTGGACGCGCCTTTATGAATTCACCGACTATTTACTTTCTTGCACCACAGGAGATGTGATACGTAACAGGCAACGACTTTTCTCTGAGAGAAAATCGCGTTTCATTTGACACAGACTGTGGACAAAAAGTCTGTGCTGGTGTGCAAATTTAAAAAAAATACGCAAGGTCACTTGGAATAGGCAGTAGGATATGAATTTATAGACTTTTCTCCTGTTTTCGAGATGTTTGTTTAAGTTCTGATTTGTTTATTTTTTTTCTTCCTCTGTTCCATCATCTGTATTTTTTTTATAACTAATCAATAAATATAGTTGTAACGACTTATTCGATTTTGTCAAAATAATTCTTAATCTCGCCCTCAGTAAAGCAATAGGTACCTATGTGTTTCATGTTCAATAACTCAAGTTTTAATTATTAACCTCAATCCTGAAGAAGAGACCTGTTAAGGTCTTGAAACGTTGAGCATCGAAATAATGCTAAAAGTAATAAACACCACGCAATTAAAACCGAAAAAAGGAGTTTTGATTTCAAAATAAATAATTGCAGAAGTCGCGGTCGTTCGTAGAAAAGGTCATTTGTAGAAGTGGTCATTTTTAATTGTAATCAAAAAAGCCGAAACGATTTAATCGTACTTTATTACTTTCAGTCCATTCCCTGCGTAGACTTAATCCCATAACAGTCGATGTGGCCGCCCCGACTGCAAATAACGTTCGACAATCAAATTACTTGAAAAATACGAGAACCGTACAAACAGGGGCGAGTCCGACCGCTCCTCCAAACAGCATAACTCGTAATCACGAGCCGCAAACACCAATATCGGGGGATTCAATTGTACATCGAGATTGTGGCGGTCGCTCTGGTCAGCTGCCGGCCGTTTTGCGCTGTAGTCTGAAACTGTACAACAGATTTCCACAGTCAAGGCATTTACTAGAATCATAATGAAATTATATTAGTTATGGTAGAGGTCGCTATGAGGCCTTATTCGTGGAAGCACGAGGATATTCTGTTTCTGTAGTTCTCGTGGCTGGTGTGGATTACCAGTAGTCGCGGGTTGGAATCCCGCCAAGAACAAAATTTTGGCAGTCTAAGGGCGACAATTTCTTGTTAGACTCTTGAACATAAACCCTGTTTACTTATAAACAGCTGCATAAACTAAATAGGTAGGTATCGTTTGTATTTTAGTGTGACATGACGTTTTTACAGACGTTACATAAACTTAGTCATCGTTTATAAGTAAGGGGGGGAAACGCAAACCTATTTTATGTAAAAGAGTCTGCTTTGATATCTCATTTACAAAGTACATTGGTATATACTGAAAATCTCATTCCTCTTTGGTGCTGGGGACACGACTCACATCAGTACAATAATAAAATTGAAATCGGTAGTGTGATCGACTAGGGTTTTTTCTATTCGTTCCCAATGGGACTTTGCTAGCAAACGAGTGGGAATAAGTGATTGTTTCCCGAGCTGGTGTAATGCAATAAAGAACGTTGGTGCTGATTCAATAAAATTGGTACAACGCGCACGAAGCGTCAATCACAGCATTCACAGCACACGCGGTAGGTACCAACGTCCGTGCGTGAAAATGAATGCAATAACACCCTACTAAAAGTAAGCAAAACTATGTGACAAACAAATAGATTTACATCTCGATAGATCACTGCTGGCAAGCGAAACGTAAAAATAGTGCCCGCAATACTGCGGCTTTAAAAACTTTCCCATATAAAAATACAAAATAGTGTGATAAATTAGCTTGTATACTTGCACAGCGCTAGTTCGGGCGTGGCGAGGCGGTCGGGACCAACGAGAAGTAATAAAGCAATCCGAACATTTGGTAGAGCCAGCGAGACACCGAGCATAGGAAAAATGCGTAACGATACTACAAGAGGTCTCATTAAAGCAATTCGCTTTCGCAAAGTGGGTCCAAATGGCGTAGTATTCTTTGTGTCGGAGTGGTTGCCCTCGCCGTGCCACGAAATATGACGTCATAAAGTAGGGAATTAACTGAAATGGCCCGTGTCTTCACCCACTGCGCGCCGTATCCAATTCAATTATTGTTATTATACGGTACATTTTCGCTTAGACTGAACCACTGATTTTACTGAACGATTGTTTTAGGTAATCGTTTACAATCCTGCACACGAATTATTCCTATAAAGCAGTCCAAAAGTAATACCAGCCATTACAACGGTTGATAAGTATACTTTTTTGTTCGCGTAACAATTCCAGTGTAATTTTATTGGCCACAATTCAGCAGGGTACAAAGTAAGTCGATATGTCACGGGTTCGTTACGATCGGCTGTGTATTTGTGGTCTCTAAATGTCTGCAGCCAATAATCCGGCTGTAACAACGCGAGGATGTAAATCTGGCTGCAACAGAACTCCGCCATTAGCCGTCGTTCCGTCGCCGCAATTACCTCTAACAAGCTGCAACAACAACACACCAAACACTTTGAATAGTTATAGAGCTCGGTCACTCTTGCATAACGCTATCCACAATTGTATTCGTAGAAATTACAGAGTTCCGTTGACTAGAGTAACAGAGACAGACGGGAATGCTTCTAACAACGAGCTAAACATGAATTAGATTCGTTTAATATTGTTCTGTTACGCTGAGTCACTGGGTAAATTAAATTAGTCCTTTTCTGTACATAATCCTCTGTTTTCATATTTCATTTTAATTTGAAAGTTATTTACAACAAAGTAACAAACCACGGAAATAGAATACACCAAGTCCCATGCATTTAAAACAACGCAAAGATACGAGTACTTATGACCGAAGCACTCTTAGTATAGTATAAGCTCGCTACATTTTAGTGTAATATGACAGAGTGTAAGTTCTCAGATTAGCAGTGTTAATGGGATTTTATGAATTTGAGTGCGAACGTTGATTGTGGCTGAGTGGCTATAATGTCCGTAACGAGCAGACTAATTCCGTATTCCGAGAGCGGGACGTTCTCTCGCCGAGGACGGAAATTAAATCTTTATCGACAGCAGTGCGACAGGCGACACCTCACGACACCCGACAGCCGCGCTCTTCCCGCTCAGACACTCGAACACCCGTCTATTCCTTTAATTACTGTTTAATGGCGCCGCATAAATCAAACCAGAACTCGCCGATATCGAAACGACTCTGTTACGCAATGTTCGCGTCGACGACGTGGTTCGAGTGAAATATTGGTATTCAATAAAGATTTGGGCGTCAATTAGACCTGAATTGGAATACGAGGTGATTAAAAGGAGCTAGGTAGATTAGTTGCACGTGAGTTTAGGGCGTGTTACCGGAATAGAGGAATGTAAATTATAAAAAATATACAGGGAATGTATCGTAAAGCAAAAGATGATTGATTGATTGATTAATTCTTTATTGAACACACGACAAAAATTACAAAATACTAACTACATGAACATCTTAAAAACGAGGTGGAACAAATGCGGCCTTATCGCTAATCGGATGTCGTTTGATTATGAAAACGATTGTTGTATCTTCTTCTTCTTCTTCTCAGGGTGCCTGTCCGTCCAACTAGTGAAGGTTGGCAGGCAGTTCAGCATATTTTATTCGATCTCTCGCGAGGTTTAATAGTTTGGCGGCACTCGCTTTTGTTGTATAATATTGTTTATACCATTCCCACTCTTAAAAGCTTATTTTATTCACGCTAAACAGTGAATAAAAACGACTTTTACTCACGCTGTTTGAATTTTGAATTTAGAACACAATTTACTCGTCGTCCATATAACTAAATGCATATACAACCTCCTTGCGTGAAAAAAAACTTGATACAAACTCCTTGCGCTAAGAATACTCGACATACAAATTCTTTTTAGGGTTCCGTACCCAAAGGATAAAAACGGAACACTTTTACTGATATTTTGCCGTCTGTCTGCCCGTCTGTCACCAGGCTTTATCTCATAAACTGTGATAGCTAGACAGTTGAAATTTTCACAGTAGATGTATTTCTTTAGCCGCTATAACAACAAATAGAAAAAAAAACTTTTATGTAATTTTGACATAAAAACTCAACAATACCGTGATGTATTTTCACCCCTAGCACTTTTTACTATCTAGTGATGAATTGAGACTGGCGCCAGTGGTAAAATAAAATTTAACGTTCGCGTTGCGTTCACGGATTGGTTGCCGAAATTTGTGATAGTGGTACGGAACCTTCGTACGCGACGCGAGTCCGACTCGCACTTGACCGGTTTTTTTCCTCGTAGTCATGGTATAAAGTATAGTATGCAACTCATGAATAAAGTACGGATTTAGATTGAGGGCCATGAACCACTGGCGTCGCTCAGGATTCTAACACTTGAATCACTCGCTACGCTCGTGATTCAATCATCATGAATCACTCCCTACGGTCGTAATTCAGTCGTTAGAATCCTTCACTTGCTCGTGATTCATCTACGGCCCTCGCACTAAATCCGTCTTTTATTCACTAGTTGCATAATATACTATTTATTCCTCTCTTTCCGTGGTTTTTTAGACGTATACCTTAGGTAAAGACGTATTTCAAACTACTCGGAATTTTGGTAGGTAACCAACTGTTTTGTACTTACGTTCACGTTGTGATATTGAGTTTTTATTGTGAAAAAAATAATTTTAATTTATTCCGTTTCTCCTCACCAAGAAAAGACTCCAAGGAATTACCGAGCAGGAAATATGAAGCTCGAAATAAGTAGTGTAAAAAGAGTTTCTATTTTATGACAAAATCCACACAATTTGCGTGAGTACGAAGAACAAGACATTTCCCAGTGAAAAGCATCCGACACAATCGTCGTAAGCCCCTCACAGACACGCGGCGACGTTTCACAGGGACAACATCGCCATTGACGCATTCACATTGTGTCGACGCAAAATGCGTAAAATCTACGTCTGTTTTCGCGATTACTACGCGCGGTTTACTCGCACTGTAACAACACAGAAATATTAGAAGTTTAACAGTAATTTGAGTGTTTACGTATTAAAGATAGCTAAGGCTAGCGCAGTGGAGGTGCGTCGCATACTCCTTTGTGGCTATCGCCAATTCTCTGTCAGACTGGCTCAAGACATAGAAAATTGGCACAACCTGGAGGAGGCCTTTACCCGCACGGGGATACCAAACAAGAAATTTAATAAAAAACAAAAATATACTTATTAACAAACACTTACAAAATTCAATATACCTAACTTAGGTAAGTACTAACCCACTAAACAAAATGTATTACATTTTTAAAAGGCTATAATTATGTAGCCTTTTAAGTCGTAGCGGAGGTGCGTCGCATATTCCTTTGTGACTATCACCTTTTCTGTATTTATGCTACACCACGACTTATCAGTGCGCGTATAACATAGATTTACCGACTAAATGAATTGCCTTTATTTATTTGTTACAAGCAGTGTAATGTCCGTTTGGAATTGGATACTGATTACTGAAATCAGTCGCCTGCTCTTTAGACATTAGATTACTGAACATCCAAGAATTGTCACGTAGTGTGACATAAGTCTGAAGACTTATCCTTAATCTTAGATAAATAGGTATAAGAAAAACTAACATATGATAATTACAATCCAATTTAATAAAAAAAAACATAAATATACAAATAGCGACATCTGTGTATGGTCGATGGCGCGATAGCTTATTTAGGTTCTTAAAAATTTAGTACAGCTGTGACTGAGATCGATCGAATCGTTTTGGAAACGCCACTCGGGCGCGATAGATGTCGTTGCCTTACCCGTTTGAACCTTATTTACTAGAGAAAGGTATTTTCTAGAAAGTGCAAGGACTGCACTTTTGTCCTCGGGCGAACTGTGAGAACCCCGTAATAGCTCTGCGTAGGATTGTTCGTGTGCTGCACCTTCCTCTTTTCATCGTAGACATAAGACGGAACGGACGTATATTCGTTGTAATACAGAAATTGTCTAATACGTATAATTTACCGACCCAACTCCCTGGTATTGGTAAGCGCTAAATTCTAAGATAATCTAATGTTGTTTTCTTTGCATTTTCAATAAAAAAAGGAACAAGAAAGATGGACAGCGAGCCGACTACGTACTCAAGCCCGGAATTTCTCGCCTCGTGTCCTTAAGATTTTAAGAACTAGACTTATAGTACTGTCTTAGACCGAACTATTTAATCGATAGTACAATCGTTTTGTGCTTATTGATTTGATTTGTTAAACAATTACATTGATTTTTGGTGGCAAAGGTTGCGACCACGTGCTACGCCGTGACTCTAATCAATGGATTGTAGGATGAATTCAGTGCCTAGTTCTAGCAAATACAGTTTCTGTATCTGGTCGTACCGAAAATCCAATGTGCTATTAACAATTCCGTCAACGAAGTAACGGGTTACACCCCATCATTCCTCGTTTACGGACGCGAACTAGTCCTGTGTGGATCTCACTACACAGACACTGATTTAGGTAAAGAAATACTTTTCTTACCGCGTGACTTATACGCCGAAAATAACGGTGTCCTTTCGACGGTTTTCGACAGCGTGCAGTCTGCATTATGGCAAGCTCATGCAAAGAACTCCGCTCGTTACAACCTACGTAGAAAACCACAAGAGTTTAACGTAGGCGATCTAGTATATAAGCATACTTACCCTCTTAGCGATAAAGAAAAATATTTCAGTAAGAAGTTAGCTCCTAAGTACATTAGATGTAAAATAAGGGAGAAGAGGTCTCCATTAGTTTATGTGCTTGAAGACATGTCAGGTAATGACCTTGGTGTCTGGCATATTAAAGATTTTAAGTTAGTTAAAAATACAACTTAGTTTAACAATAGGAGTTTTCCCACAATTTTTTTCACCCCCTCGGACAATAACAGAAGGTTAGTTAATAGTAGTCCTAGAAGAACGGCAAATTAAAGGAATGGATTTCTGAACTGAAAAGAGACGATGGAATGTAAGAACATGAAAGAATGTTTATTTATTTAGTTAGGAAGTAGAAATGTCTTAGAATGACAAAGTAGGTTAAACTTAAACTCTAATTATAACTTAGGATAAACTTAATAGGGCGGTTGAATAGCGGACTCTTTACCCAAAGCCTAAAACGCTAAACTTAAACTAAGGTACTCAATATCTGAGTCTCTCTTAAAACTCAGATATGTATGGTACTTAGTTTTATTCCTTTACTAAGGGTCTCTCTTAAAACCCTGGTAACTTGATAGGGCGGTTGAATAGCGGACTCTTTACCCAAAGCCTAAAACGCTACATACATAGTTACTAAGGTACCTACCTACAAAATATCATGAGTCTCTCTTAAAACTCTGGTATGTATGGTGGTACATACTTTAATACTACGGGTCTCTCTTAAAACCCTGGTAAACTAATAAAAAAAAACACACGTACATTAACCCAAGCCACACTAAACACCCATCAACCAAAACGGCTTTGGTCAAAAACTTAATAACAGTGGTTGACCTTTTTTTTTTATGATAGTTAGCGGCGTCAAAAAGCTACGGATTTTGACACTGCCCGGAACCATAGATGATGAATGACAGTGACGAACGGAAGTAGAGGCATGGCAGAGCGCTGTGATTGGTAGAGCGTCAAAAGATTTTACCACAGAGTAGAAATCTTTTTTCCCCAGGCGGCGGGTAATGTCACGTAGTGTGACATAAGTCTGAAGACTTATCCTTAATCTTAGATAAATAGGTATAAGAAAAACTAACATATGATAATTACAATCCAATTTAATAAAAAAAACATAAATATACAAATAGCGACATCTGTGTATGGTCGATGGCGCGATAGCTTATTTAGGTTCTTAAAAATTTAGTACAGCTGTGACTGAGATCGATCGAATCGTTTTGGAAACGCCACTCGGGCGCGATAGATGTCGTTGCCTTACCCGTTTGAACCTTATTTACTAGAGAAAGGTATTTTCTAGAAAGTGCAAGGACTGCACTTTTGTCCTCGGGCGAACTGTGAGAACCCCGTAATAGCTCTGCGTAGGATTGTTCGTGTGCTGCACCTTCCTCTTTTCATCGTAGACATAAGACGGAACGGACGTATATTCGTTGTAATACAGAAATTGTCTAATACGTATAATTTACCGACCCAACTCCCTGGTATTGGTAAGCGCTAAATTCTAAGATAATCTAATGTTGTTTTCTTTGCATTTTCAATAAAAAAAGGAACAAGAAAGATGGACAGCGAGCCGACTACGTACTCAAGCCCGGAATTTCTCGCCTCGTGTCCTTAAGATTTTAAGAACTAGACTTATAGTACTGTCTTAGACCGAACTATTTAATCGATAGTACAATCGTTTTGTGCTTATTGATTTGATTTGTTAAACAATTACATTGATTTTTGGTGGCAAAGGTTGCGACCACGTGCTACGCCGTGACTCTAATCAATGGATTGTAGGATGAATTCAGTGCCTAGTTCTAGCAAATACAGTTTCTGTATCTGGCAGTACTGACTGTGCAATGTGCCTAATTACAATAATTTAAATAATTAAATTAAAGCATAATCAATTGAGTATATATATTTTCAGTGCCGGGCACGGGCAAATTTAGTGTTGTCAACTGGTTATTTTAATTTAACAATGTACTTATTATGTGATAAACTAACCTAAAATTTATGCCTTCCGCTGCGAGCTGTGTGAACCCCCAAGGACAATCATTTAGTGAACTTTGTAAACTCATCTCTAGTGTTTTGGCGTTTCACACAGTAAGGCCCACCGAAACCTTACTCATTTTCTCGACTGGTGTATTTCCAGGGAACTACGTTCGAGCTGAGAAGTCTTGGAACACCTATCAAAGACACTCTAACTAGACTACCTACAGATTTCCAGCCGAACTATGGGAGCGATGGAGGTTGGAGCTTGGCATAGGCCACCGTCCTGAACAGTGACTGGCAAATCATTCATATATAATAATATTCTACCCATACTACTACAGGAATCGTCACCACTTTAAGATGAGTCCCCTTTCTTAGTTTAATTTACTGTACGTACCAGAATCTGTAGAGAGAGAGCTAACGTCATGCATCAATCTTTGGCATCGAACCGTTTCTAAAAACATGACCCCAGCTTAACTCGGGAACAAGTCTCATGTCTTATTTTCTAAATTAACTCTTTTGCTTTCCTACTCAATGTAATTTAAATTCAACCTCATATGTAAGGCTCATCAAGCCCCGCAATTCATTATAACATCTGTTCTTAAAACTAGACACTAAATAACTTAACTAAATTACATCTTATAAACTAAACTTAAACTAAATAAACCTAGCTTAGCTACTTATTATTATAAACTAACTATTTAGTTTATCTATCTAACTGTATTAGATTATATTAGGTTTATTTCTCAATAAATTATTATGTCACTATCTAACCGGTCTTAGAATCTTATTTCAACGTTCCCCATCTCAATCACCGGATAGGTAGGCGACAGAATACACTTTTTAAACTTACACTTACTAAATTTTAATTTTTAGACAATCTGGTATAGATTCAGTGCTTCAGAACCCTGATTTAATTGACGTGACAAAGAGACGCTGGTACAGCTATGCTGGCCCCAGTGGTAGGACAGTGTTTTCTATGCGTTTTCCGGTTCGCGCTTTTCCCTATCTATTTCTTAAAATGACTAAAGAACTCCCAGACCTTAAAAGCTTCTGTTCGACTCGGGATGCCAGGCTCAAAGTAATGGGTCTTATTGGTAGCTGGACATTCGAGAGGACTGAGGCCTTTTTAAAGCGCTTGGTCTAAAATTTTGATGGGTACACACGCTCTTATGAGACTGGAGGATGGAATCTTGGTTGTGTTTGGGTTCTGTGTTTGTGAAATTGTAATGTTACTTATATCTGGGTACTGAATATGTTTTTATTACGTATAATTAGTTAGTAAGTCTAAGATACTTTATTAAAAAAAAAAAAAAAAAAAAAAAAATATATATATATGTTTTTATTACAGCAAACAAACACAAACTAACAAATTAACAATATTACTTTAAACTTTAGTAAACAATATTAGTTAACAAATAAGTTAAATTTTATCTTAAATATAAAACACAGTCCGTAAGCAACAGTAGTGTTTGCTGGATGAGGGTATTAAATAAAAGTGTTACTTTTAGACACGAAGCCTAATTTAAGCTCAAATTGTCCGATATCTTTAATTCAATGAATCACCGATGTCTACGATACAGGCACTTAGCCTAGTGTAGATGTCATAGTTAAGCATCTTTGTAATTGTGGACTATTTAATAAAGTTATTTTATGTTTTATGTTTTTTTATGTTTTAGATTGCGTTATAGATTACTATAGATTTAATTACCTCTACGTTTCGGCAAACGGGCTACATCGACCGTGGTCCTGAGAAGGCATCCACGAATAGAAAAATAGACGTGTGATACAGCACTCGTATTACGAACTGAATAAATGTTGTACATCCATTAGAACCGACAATAAACAAATGCACACTCGGCGCTTAGCTTCTCCTGTGTCGTAAATATTCCGCGTTTATTTTCTTACGACATAATAAAACAAACTTCTTGCTCTTTCGTAAATTGTTGCGGTAAAACTGTGAAGTCGCGAACAGGGCGGGCGTTAGAATCTCTCAGCATCCGCATGCTCGGTACTGCTGCCGTGAAACACTTTCACGTTTTAGTATAGGATCCCACCATACAACGGACTTCATCAAGCTGGTTAATGATTGAAAAGTATTTCATAGAAGTACATTTTCGGACATTTTTCGGTTGTAATTGCGTGGTGTTTATTATTTTTAGCATTGTTTCAACGCTCAACGTTTCCATACCATTAAAGGTCTCATGTCTTTAATTTCAATACAACATCGCAAAAACAGAAGAAAAATCTATGTATTTTATATTCAATTAAATATCTCAATAATTGTATTGCAAATGGATTGCCAAAAAAAATCAGTCCAGCATAAGTTTTTTCTTTAACATTTAACCTACCCAAGAGTTGTGATGGGAAAAAAATGTCAACTTAACATTTGCATATTCTATGGGCTTCATACTTTCGATCGGTATGGAATTTGTCTATTAACAACCAGTGAAATCTTTAAAAAACTGAACTGATTTTTTTAAACAACCCATTTGGAATATATTAAGTACTTGACATACTATAGAAAATTCAAAGTCCTGACTGATCTATATATCAACGCAGAGCCCAAACCACTGGTCCTAGAAACATGAAATTTGGAGAGTGTGTATAAGTAACCACTAAGGAATTTTTTGGAAAATCCTTTGTTATCGGGACCTACGCCTGTGAAACCGCGGGACGCAGCTAGGCAAATAAAAATACTTTTCATCCATTAACCAGCTCAGCAAAGGTCGTTGTATGGTGGGATCTTAGACCATTTCCATTCAGGCTACGCGGCTTAATTAAGTAGATTCAGAAGCGTTTATTCAGGGTTAAGCGGCGGTCGGGGCGTGTACGTACCTACTTGAAACTAAGTGCATTCGAGTATAATGAGGTCGCGCTGCAAATGTGTCACTCGTGCGACCCGCATAATGCATGCCGTTCCTGGAAGTCTACTTTGTTTATACGAACGAACGAACGAACGAAAATTGTAGGCGGCTGAAATGTTAAAACGTAGTTTCTACCTGCAATGCCTACCCAATGCCCAATGCAAGAGGCATTGTGGAATGGCATGCACAATGCCTCTTGCATTGGGCATGCCATTCCTGGGGGTTTACTTTTTTATATGATCGAACGAACGAATATTTCAGACAACCGAAATTTAAAACGATGTCTTTACTATGACTCTACTATAATTCTTTTTCGGATCGGACCACTAATTTCAAATCCAAATTCCAATTTTCTTGACACTCGACATATGGTGACTTTTAAGTTATAGGTAGGTACAATTCTTCCGTCGTCCGTAATTGCGGAAAGAAGTAGAACTGTAGTGAAAATACACGACCAAACGAACGAAAAAACATTTTCTGTCTAAACAAAGTAGGTCCCAGACCGCTGAATAAACCATCCAAACCTAACCACATACTAGTTATCGAACATTCGAACCATAAATATTAAATTACCAAGTATTTTGAGAGCTATTCAACTATGTTTATAATGTACCTACTAATTGTAGATGCAGAAAAAGACTAAGGCCGTATTCAGAAAGAAAGCTGGAAACTTATAAGCGCTTACCAGCGCTTGATAGCGCTGGTGACCCGCGCAGGAAAATGTATGAACCCGCGCCGATAAGCACTGATCGGTGCCGACAAGTTCCGACAAGCTTCAACACGCGCTGGTCAGCGCTGGGCTGCTGACGTCAAATCATCGTCCGATTAGTCCGACATTTTGCTTGGTCTGCCTCAACCTGCTTCCTTTGTGTAGAACGAACCAGCGCTGACAAGCGCTGGTAAGCGCTTATAAGTTTCCAGCTTTCTTTCTGCTGCTGCTTCAAGCTGCTCCTATCCTTCCAAATACTATGAAAGACTATGAATCTGCGCGCTTCCTTATTACTTGGAAGGGCGGTGTATTATTCGTACGTCTTCGTACGTCTTCGTACAATACTTCTGCAAAAACACAACGCATAATCAACGGAGAGCGGGATTCAAACCAACAACTCATCTTTACCTAATCCGGCTTGAGCACTGACTTGATCAATTAGTCTACCTGCGTCGGTGACTCATACGTCGAATCTAAGCTTCCGTATTGTTCTATATAACAGAACTTTCATTGAATTCACCTTTACATTTAATTAACATTTAAAATGTCCCCTTTCTTCCTTCCACAGTACCATCAGCGCGCATCCTGGGAGGTCCCGACCTTCACGTGGACATCGGTTCGACGATCAACCTGACCTGCCTCATTCAGTTCAGTCCAGAACCGCCCGCCTATATATTCTGGTACCATGAAGACGAGGTGAGCGGACGAAAAGTAATTATTCCAAAATACTATTATTCTGTTTTGTAGAATAGTTTAGTTGTTAGTGTATTATGTATTTTGAAGGTTCTTATTTAAGATATTAATATTAGAACTTCGGGTCCCGATCGCGTTGTAGATAACTATGGATTTTAATTACCTCGACGTTTCGGCAAACGGGTTACACCGGCCGTGGTCGCAAGAAGACTCACTGTCATGGTCTTCTCGGTTCGATCAAGACCTGAAGTTAGAGTCGTTTGTAAATACAGCTATCAGAGTTTTCAGGACGCCCTAAGTCCTATAACTTGACCTAACGACTGCTATCAGTGATAAAACAAACGAAGACCCTCCGTCTCCTGGTTTTAAGCTACCTC
This sequence comes from Idaea biselata, assembly GCA_958496205.1. Classification (NCBI taxonomy): domain Eukaryota; kingdom Metazoa; phylum Arthropoda; class Insecta; order Lepidoptera; family Geometridae; genus Idaea; species Idaea biselata. Next base: position 19,972,418 of record OY292396.1, read on the forward strand.
CCCACTAGTCCCCAACAATTTTCAATCAAATCGGTTAAGCCGTTCTTGGGTTATAAATAGTGTAAGTAACACGACTTTATTTTATATTCCCGCGGTTTCACCCGCGTATGTCCCGATCCCGTGGGAATATTGGGATCGAAGTAGCCTATGTTACTCAGGGTGACTGTAGCTTTCTAATGGTGAAAGAATTTTTGAAATCGGTCCAGTAGTTTCGGAGATTACCCCCAATATACATACATACATACATGTTACCAACGTTACCTCTTTATAATATTAGTTTAGATAGATAGACTAGCTGACCCGACAGACGTCCTGCCCGTTGAATAACAAAAACCTAGAATCCTACACTACAACTACCCCACCCTAATACTACCCTACCCTACTACTACTCTCTTAAAAAAACTTTGTACTTCTCGTGGTTCTACGCTACCTCCCCACCGATTTTCAACTAAATCGGTTCACCCGCTTCTTGAGTTATAAATAGTGTAACTAACAGGACTTTCTTGTATACTTATAATAAAGATATGATACAGGTACAGATAATTGGTAATATATCTCTAAATTTGGTTCAGTTTAGCTCTCCAGTCACTCGAGAACACAGGAGGCGTTAATATCTACCCTAATACTACCCTACCCTACTACTGCTCTCTTAAAAAAAACTATCCTATGTCCTTCTCGTGGTTCTAAGCTACCTTCCAACCAATTTTCAGCCAAATCGGTTTAGCCGTTCTTGAGTTATAAACAGTGTAACTAACACTACTTTCTTATAGATATAATAAAGATAAGATACAGGTATAGATAATTGGTAATACTGAGTAATACATCTCTATACATTTAGCTTCAGTTTAGCTCTCCATTCACTCGAGAACACAGGAGGCGTGAATATTGCCCTCGAGCGCACAAACAGAGCAATCGCATCCAACCGACCGACGCCGACGATGCTTCACTTGAGCACCTAATGCAATAATATTTAATTACACGACACACAATTAGCATAACCCATTAGCGCGCCGGTTTACTGTGTAATTCAATGTATCTTGCTGGATATACTGAAATGTATATTACGTTTACTATCATAGAGGTAAAACGACTAAGTTTTTACAAGAATTTATTTAACTTGCCTCAAATAATAGCTCAAATATCTTTCGCTCCTAGATTGTTACCGATTGGATATTATAGTGTTCGTTTAATATTTGCTAGTTTGTGGTTTTTAAAATTATAGCCAAGTTTCTGACCACATTATTGGAATTTGAATACTTCCCTGACTGACTGACGGATTAAAGCACAGTCGTTGAAATTTGGAAAGTTTGTTCCTTATATATTGTGAGCGAGTGAAACCACGGAACACAGCTAGTATTCCACACACATTACACAGTTAGTAGTTAGTTACCGTACTCCTCCGAAACGGCGCGACCGATTTTTACCAAATTTTGTATGCGTATTCAGTAGGTCTGAGAATCGGCTACTATCTATAATTTATAAGGCAAAACAACGTTTGTCGAGTCAGCTAGTCTTATAAATAAAATTTCCATGTCACAATGTTAGTTACCGTACTCCTCCGAAATGGCTTGACCGATTTTAACCAAATTTTATATGCGTATTCAGTAGGTCTGAGAATCGGCTACTATCTATAATTTATAAGGCAAAACAACGTTTGCCGGGTCAGCTAGTAATATGTAAAACTAAACTTTTATTTCGAAATGCAATCACGTAAGAACAATTGGACCTAGTTTAAATTTAATTCTTATAGGTTTTCATATCCGTATTATTCCGTATAGAATAATATAAAATCCATTTGATTAACAGTTGGGAAAATATAACGGAAAAAAAATCGTTGTAAACCAAACGGATTCCATTTTCAATGTAAAAACCAGGCACAAAGCAGCACAAAGGAGTTTTTTTTTCATTCCGATGTCAGTGTGAAGTTTTTTTTTTTTTTTCAATATGACCGATGGCGAAACAAAACACGGCAGGTTAGCCAGTCTGCATATTTTCTCAGCGTTCTCATATATCGCATAACTACTGAAATAACTGGCTTCTGCACTAGCATTGTTTTCTGGTTGCGTGTCGGGTTGCGGCTGCGCGGCGTAACGGCACATAGTTTAGCACTTTATCAACACGTGCTCCATGAACTATGCTCAAAACTAATAACAAGAGTTCAGGTGTGTTACACGACATGAAGCAACTTTGTTTGCGACACGGATCGCATCATTTATAGTAGAAACTAGGGGTGTAAAAAGTTGCCTATGTCCTTCCTTCTACATACTTCTGGCGACCTTTGTGGCGCGTCGTGTGGATGCCCGACTGCAATGCAGAAGGTTCCGCCGGCTGCGATAAATATTTATGTCTGGTCTATGGGTCTCTCTCTATGTTAAATTATGTAACCTATGTATTTACAAAAGAAAAATAATTTTAAATATTATAACTGGTGTCTAGTCACCGTAACACAAGCTTAGTAACTTACCATGGGGCTAGATAGCGCTGTGTGTTGTTCACATAATTTATTTGTTTATTTACATCTACAAGGTCTCGGATATTTTTTAGGTTAGCGTGCTCCATCTTTGATAGCTTCAGGTATGATAGTCGATCAACTACGACACAAACTTCTAAAGAAAAAAAAACGTAAGTAGGTACCTTCTATATAGGTACAAAATAAATCGGAATTCGTTTTATTTTGAACAATGTTACAATATAAGTTTGCAAAACTCTAAAAAATCTTTTATTTCTTGTCTAAACGAAAACAACGCAACCAATTTCTAATTAAGTATTAATGTCACGAAGCCTGATTATTTTTTTATCACCAAAACTAACCTCGTCGCTAATTGTTTATTAACGCAACTGTAACCGTATAATAAAGTAAAATAAAGCAATTACGTTAATTAGCTTCGTGAAACAAGCAGACTAATAAAGCAATATTGCCTTATAAATTAATATTAGGCTGCTTAGTTCGCCGTTTACTCCGCTCACGTTTTCCAAGAGACGTTATCTCGGCGATATATCCAGTGATTTTTGTAAGCAACTCCCGTGTCTACCCGAACATATTAAAATGGAGCAATTAGTGAAAACGGGGCTTCTGAAACTTGTCATACTTTAATTACAGCGCCATCTGTTTTTAGAAGCGTGACGCGATGTCGTCGCAGCTTCACGTCTTAACAGAGTAAGGATAATTCACACTATACTGTGTCGGGGTCGGCCAAGCCGGACCACTCCCGGAATTCTCGAAACCACTTTTCGAGAATTCCGGGAGTGGTCCCGCTTGGCCGACCTGTTAATCTGATTAAAGTTTATAGATGCAATTCAATTCAAAATATTTTTAATCAATAAGATTGTATCACGGGATTTCACATGATAAAGCCGTTCTCCGCCGTCCTATTTAATTTTTACGGTACGGCTTGATTTTACAGAGGGTTAAAAATGGGATCCTTACCCTAGGAATCCACTCTTCGTCTGTCACGAGGTTGTATCTTATGAATCGTGATAGCTTGAAAGTTGAAACTACAGACGATGTTTTTCTGTTGCTGCTATACCAAAAAAAACAGAATAAAATGAATGATTGATTGTGATTTTTTAAGTACATTAAGGACATTTTTGACGTTTAAAGTTTTATTGTTTGATAAATTGAATTGACTATCTGTTCATTAGATAGGTACTTTCAAAAAATATATATTGTTTTATCTGGATTTCATGAAATTGGTGAACTTACTTGTATTTGTGCTAAATGAATAATTCTAACTGAATATTTATTTACATTAAATTTGACATTAACTGTATGTTCAAAAAAAAACACATTGTACCTAAATTCGACATGCAATAAAGTATTTCATTTATTCACATTCATTCATTTCATTTCACATTTCATTCAGTAAATGGTACAGAGAGACCCTTCCTTCAAGTTTTGTGTATTGAACTCACTCACGTTGTTGAAAGCTACCTTTACATATCACAATAAAAATCAGTTCTTTCTCCTAGATTGTGGTCAGAAGTCACGTATCCAACCTAGCTCTCCGTAGCAGTGTACCTACCGCTACTATACTATAAATTATGAAAGTATGAGAGTGAGGGTAGGCACGCGGTGGCACGTATAGCCACAACGGACCTGAACGTAAATTCCTAATTGAATCAAACCAACAAAACCCAAACTTCTTGACCTTAGTCCGAACTTGATCTTACGTTTGAGCTAAATAATGAATTACCACACGACGAAGTCTACCTCGAACTAAGTAACTAGGCTTGGTTTATGGGAACTAGAGACGTTTGTAAATACACAATACAATTATATACAGAACAGAAATACCCAGGACCAGAAACAAGCATTTACAATTAGCATAAATCCCACTTCATCGCGGCGGAAAGCGATCTCGCAAATTTCTACGATGAGACACATCTTCCTGAAGAAAAAATGTCAAATACATAGAACCAAAACGTCAGATCGTAGTCTAGAATTCAAAAAAATATGGAGTAACTTTTCCATAGTGGATGTGTACAACTATGTTCCTTATGATGTCATATCTACTGTTAAGATGACGATTAAAGAATTTGTTGATTTGGATGTCAATTAAATATATCTCAGTAATTACAAAACATACGGAAACGCTATTTTAAAATTTCATGTATCCCTATTTTGCCTTCATTTTGGTAGTTTTGTATACACGATTAGTTAACAGTAGTATCTGCACTTCATATGGGTAATAACAGTGTTACCTAATTAGCAAATAATTTAAATTGAACGAGAAATACTGTTTTGGCGCTACGAACGTGGCAACTCGAGTTAGCTACCGCGCGGTTATGTGTTGTTAGTGTATCAATGCTTCACCTTAAAAGAGGATAGTCTCCATTCTCTTTCTCCATACAAACGTAATTTACATTTTCCTCCCTGGATAAAGACATTAGAGCAAATATGTTTAATGTTTATGCCATAAAACTTATATCTGCCATGACTATGCATCTACCTTTTTATTTATTTTTTATTATTATTTTAATTAGAAAATAAAAAAAAAAGTAGATGCATTGTCATGACAGATACAGGTTTTATGGCATAAACATATTTGCTCTAATGTCTTTATCCAGGGAGGAAAATGTAAACTACGTTTGTATGGAGAAAGAGAATGGAGACTATCCTCTTATAGCCTTATTAATAAACGTGGAGTAAGGTCGGAAAATTTTACCGCTTTTTGTTTCTGTCTGTCAACTTTATAAGTTCTTGTCACGGAAAAAGACAAAGCATGTTCTCACTACTCCGACCTTACACCACGTTTATCAATAAGGCTATTAAGATTTAGATCAATTCGTGCATCGTATTCGCCCATCGCAGGTCCCGCCACAGACGTATTCAAAATATTTATTAGCTACTGTTTTAGATGGAAAGGTTTATAATAGTTATAAAATGGCGGCAGTGGCGGCCTGTGGTGGTGGCGGCGGCGCACCGAGCCGTTATGACGCTATAATTTCCAATTTTATCCTCAGTGGAACTTATCGAACTAAGTTATTAGGGTAGTTTGGCTATTAGTTGTTACCCTGGATAAACGTTCTTAATTTTAATGTTTTCTCTAACTACCAGTGGCGTGGTGTTATTGTACTTTAAAGGTAATCCGCCTTTATCTTTAGATATCACCTTGGTAAATTCTTCTTAATCTAAAGGTTGCCTGAAGAGATATCTTTTAGGGATAAAGCCGCCCAATGTTACCAATATATTTGCAAATACTAAATATATTTCATTTATGTATGTATGTATTTACAAAAAAAAGTAATACATGTTGTAATTATATCCGTTGTCTACTACCCATAGTACAAGCCTATTGTTTAGTTTGGGGCTAGATTGCGCTGTGTGTAAAGTCGTGCACTTTTATTATATTTTTATTTTAGATTTATTTTTAAAAAAATGGTACATTAAACATTACTTATCTCTTAACTACGAGACGTAAAAGTGGAAAAAAGTATCCTACTAATGTTATAAAGGTGACAGTTTGTGTTTGTATGTGCGTTACTCTTCATGCAACAACCGCTACAAAGCTGTGAAACATGCTACTTTTTAGGGTTCCGTACCCAAAGGGTAAAAACGGGACCCTATTACTGAGACTTCGCTGTCTGTCCGTCCGTCCGTCCGTCCGTCTGTCCGTCTGTCCGTCTGTCCGTCTGGCACCAGGCTGTATCTCATGAACCGTAATAGCTAGAAGGTTGAAATTTTGACAGAAGATGTATTTCGGTTGCCACTACAGCAACAAATACTAAAAATAAAATAAAACAATTATATAGAAGGGGCTCCCATACAACAAACGTGTTTCAAAAACTAAAAGGGAATTCTAGTACGATGTGAGGTCGCTTCTGATTGGTCGAGTCAAATCGAGTTGGTCATGGAATTCAAAATGGCTGCCCTATCTGTCAAATATACTAGTCTGCCTTCACTGACCAAAGATTTTTTTATAAATTTCAGATTTTCTTTGAATCAAAGTTTTTGTAAACCATTTTAGGGTTCCGTACCTAATTATGATAGTGGTACGGAACCCTTCGTGCGCGAGTTTCGCACTTGGCCGGGTTTTTATTATTATGTTTTAAAATAACAAAAAAAACTAGGATTGAATATTTCGCTTAGATTCGGCTTGTACGGACAAAACGCCACTAGTAACTACCTACAGAGTAGTCTTTATTAAGGTTAATCACAGGTCAGCGAGATCCAAACTCGATAAAAGTCTACTTGTAATATGAATAATGCTTAAAAACATATCGTGGGTTGTCGTAGAGATTATTTTTACTTATGTGTTTATTTTTAGCTGTCCTCTCTATCGATAAATATCAAGTATTTAATGTAAAAAAGGATTATATTTAGTGGTAGGGATACCTACCTACGTATTTTTTGGTTAAATTAAAACCCACACTTCGATTTCAGTCTATTTTAATAAATGTCAAACTTTTTCTTTTATATTTACGTATACACGGTGAGAATTCCAGATTCGCTGGTCTCCCCCTGATCCCTTAGTCGCCTTTTCCAACACCCACGGGTAGAGATGGGGTAGCTTTTCTATGCCAGCTTATAGAGGAGTTACCTAAAACCTGTACGTCTTTTTTATTATAGCCCGGCCACAGTACCGGGAAATGCCGATAATTATCGCGATGATAGGCATTGACGTTTCCCGTTACTGTGGCCCGGCCATTAGACCGAAATGTCAGTTATCTAGGAACCTATACAGTAATCTAATCCTGTATAATACGTAAGGAGAAGAACCTAAAAATGGATAATTTTGATCTTTGCTACGAAGACTTGTACAAGTATTCCATAATATAAAAAATAGTCCAAACTCCAAAAAGACCGGACAGATCTCCAAACAGATCTTTACTCTACTGTATTAGTGTTGTAAGTTTACCTCCCACATTTCGCTGTATATGTGTTTTCATATAAATGTTGCTTGAGAGCGTTCTATGTGTGGGCAGCAGGTGATATCGTACGACTCATCGCGCGGCGGCGTCTCTGTGGTGACGGAGAAAGGCGCCGCTACCACGTCCTACCTGCTGGTCCAGGATGCAGCGCCTGCAGACTCCGGCCGCTACTCGTGCTCGCCATCCAATGCTGAGGTTGCCTCCGTCAGGGTGCATGTACTCAACGGTACGTACTTTTATCTACCTTTTACAGAAGAGGTGTTCTTAGCCCGCGATCCGAAACCGATGTTGGATATGACTGTACCTGTCATTTTGAGTCGATGTTGAGAGGTTTTTGTCATAGAATAGTTGCCTAAGGCAAAGGACTTTTTATGGTTATTGCATTATTGACTTACTCTCGGCTGAAGCCGAAGTGGCTCGCATGTATCCAATATAAAAAGACTAGAAACTAAATTGACACCGAAATACTCTGAAACCTATATGTCTGGCACGACGAGTGGCACTGTAGTTTTTCCCTGACTGCGCGACGCATGTTTAGTTCTGTGTGGCGCTCCAGAGGCCAAACGGATGGATTGATCTTGATGATTCTTGATGACGTCTATTAATTCGCCTAAGTCCTGTATCCGACCGACTCGAAAGAAAGAGCACTAAAGAAATTAATAACTGTGATTAAAATATTGAACTTTCAATATTTTTAAATACACACTTACAATAAGTTAGTTCTAATAAGTGTGTGTTTCTGTATTCCAGGTGAGCGTCCAGCGGCAATGCAGACAGGCTCGGCGGGTCTGTCGAACAGTTCCCGCTGCATTCTCGCTCTACTAGTCGCGAGCGTATTGCACGCTCGGCTACTGCGAGCGTTACTAACCAGCTGATCGCCAACTGCACGCTCTAGAACTTAAACAAAAGAAAACATAGTTTTCCAACAACTATTCATAGTTAGTGAGTTAAGTTTTATCAGTGAACCGTGTTAGCGTCGAATCTCTGTGATCTGGAGTGGGAAAATCCCGTTGACGTCCGAAGAAAGCAACCGAGGCAATCGTTCTTACGTTCTCAGCTTTAAAAGTAAAACGGACTACAGAAATAAATAAAGAAATAAATAATGTTAAAGGATCTTATAAAAGATTGAATATTAACAAAGTTTGACTTCAAAATTGTATTATAAAGTGTTACCTACACTTAGAAGTTTAGAATTGAAAAGTAAAATAATGCTTTTCTTACACTTGTATTTACAGTCAATTCTAACCCCCGTATTTATAGACGAATCTGAGTGATTACTTTGGCTAAGTAATGCCCTGTCTCGCTCTTATAAGTGATTTTTAATGTCAGCAAAAATGTGACAGACACATTACTTAGACAAGTAATTACTTAGAATTGACTATAAATACGAGTGTTAGTAATTACTTGCCTAAGTAATGTGACTGTCACATTTTCGTTGACGTGAAAAATCACTAATAAGAACGAGACATAGGGCATTGCTTAGCCAAAGTAAACACCTAGATTCTTCTATAAATACGGGTATTAATTTAAACCCGGTAACTTATGCCCATGTATCTTGGCTCAGACAGAATCCGAGCGAGCGGCGCTATTGTGGTGCCTAGGGCGTGCGTCAAATAAAATTCTATTGGCCATGAAATTTAGGTAAAGCATTTTTCAATTCTAAATTTTCAATTGTTTCCGAAGCATAGTTTTAATACCGTATGATGAATGATTGTAAAGTTTTTATAATAAATTAAATTAGTGGTTGATTATGTCAAAGTATTGTAAATATAGGTTATGTAAATCGTTTTAACTTTGATGGTAAGATAGGTTAATAAAATTTAAAAAGAAATACATACTATAACTTAGCTTATTCTGCAACGTTTTTAAATTATTTCAGCTAAGTATACTTACTTAAGAAACTGACGCAGATGGACTTAAATCAGAGCAGCATTTTGACTCAAAATCTGATAATATTTCAAAAACGTTCTAGAATAAAGCCCATCACAGACTGCAGCTGTAGAGTAATAGATTAATTCTAAGTACAACACTGAACTCTATATATGTATACTAGTGCGCTGTAATTGCTATACCATACAAAATGTCATTAGATCTTTTGATTTTTTTTGACGTCAGATTGATAGTCATGGTGACCGTCCACGGAACTATTAGTTCTGTGGATGGTCACCATCACCTTCAATAGAAACAGCGCAACATGGCGCAGATCAAATGGCACAAAATTCAGTGTGCGATCTCCTGTCCAGCGACTTGTATTATGAAGGTCAGTGAAGTCGTCTTCTATTTTATTAACTTCAAAATTGACAATTTAACAGGTAGTATAGTTAACTAAAGGAGGACTTTAAAGTTTAATGTAATGAAGTTTAATAAAAGCCCTAAAACTAAATCTTGAAGTGCTTTAATAAAATACATTCTAACCTAAGCAGTTTTACGATGGGTTTCCTGATTCTAGGAAACTTATAAACGGTCAAAATCTGAATATATCCATTTAACGACGTTTACACATAGGGTGGGAAGATCACATTTTAACAACTTGAGGTTTAGACTGTGCGATGATCAATCAGTCAGTAAGTCGGAACAAAGCATTTTATAGATATAGATTACATTACAGCTGTCGTGTGTGATAGGCAATGGCTCAAAATGTCGATAGATTAGGTAAGTAAAAATAACTAAACAAAAATTTTAAATTTATTTTCAATACTGCAAACATAGTTTCAATTATTTAAACAAAATTTATTCAAAAAATATTTGTAATTTAACGTTTTTTAGCTTTTACACAATTGTTTAATTTGAAACATATACTTAGATACTTCGTTTTTTAATTGTAGACTATGATTTGACACATCTTCCAAAAGACAAAATGTCAAATACAAAGAACGAAAACGTCAGATTTTAGTCTGAAATTGAAAAACGTACCATAGGTACTAAGTTCGGATTGATTTAGCACCTTATTGTACTGTGTATTATGCCAATTCGTAATTTATTTAGCTAGGCACCAAATTAATTCTAAATTAAAGATCGAAGATTGTATGTAGAGTTTTTTTCATGAAGGGAGTCCCCAGGCAACAAACGAAACATTTTGTTCTACAAAATATGGCTCCTTTTTGCTATATAGGCACCTTATACTTTTAATAAAAAATACGATACTGATTATATTCAATCCAAAAAAAAACGTTATCATACTTAAGAAAAAGAGACTTTAGAGCTCTCGAAACGTTGAGCATTGAAACAATGCTATAAGGAATAAGCACCACGCGATTATGCGAAAAATAAGTTTTATTTCGATTACATACTTAATCATTAGTCTAATAGAAATAAATCTAAGAATTTGCTATTACGTGTACTTACCTAGATGTAATAAAATGCTATTTACTAGCGACTACAGTTCTACGTCTGAGGGACTTTTTTAGTGAAATGAACTCTAAAACTTAATTTTAATACCTCGAACATTTTGTAAAATAAACTTATTTAGGATAAAAACATTTTATATTCGTTGTATTATTTTCTCTCATTTTTTAAATATTGTCGCGATATTTGTACCTATCAGCATTTCGTAATTATATACGATATTACTAGCTGTGTCCCGTGGTTTCACCCGCGTAAATCCCGATCTAGTCGGAATTAGTGAGAAACGTTTTTTGTAAACAACACACTCTCCAAATGTCAGCTGTCTACTGTCAGTGGTTTAGGCTGTGCGTTCATTCATGTCGAGGCAAAGCATTTTATAGATTTAGATTTTTTTAAATCAAATGTAAGAAAATTAAAAACACTACCACAATTTTTACAGGATTCCCTCAATGCATTATAGTCTTATTAATAAACGTGGAGTGAGGTTGGAATAATTTTACCAGCTTTTCTTTCCATGTGTCAACTTTAAAAGATTTTGTCACGGTAAAAGACAAAGCATATTCTCACTACTCCGACCTCCACGTTTATTAATAAGGCTATAAGACATTTAGGTACTGCGTACTATACATACCTTTCTATTATAGTAGGTACTTATACGACAAATACAAACATTTCATATTCCATCGATACATTATGAACATGGCTGACCCATTTACCAAAACAAATTGCATTCCGCCGTCTAAATGAAATTTTCGAATACATTTTACGTTTAGTTTTATTGGAAGTTTCCAGAACGCGACGCGTTCAGCTCCGAACAATTACTCGTATACCGTTCCAATATTTACACATAAATAAAATACATTTTAACATTATGTATGTGATATTCAGTGAAACTGTAAAATTATTCACTAGGTTACCTACTTATTTTCTGGCGCCCGATGGTTTACTGGTATTTTTAGTCGTCAATCTACTTATCTCATGTTATGTTTAAAGACTTTTTTCGGTTTTAATCGCGTGGTGTTTATTACTTTTATAATTGTTTTAACGCTTAAAACGCTTTAAAAAATGTATATCTCATCTTACTTTACTTATTATCTCTATCTATCTTCTACTTCAGTTAGCTGATTACGTTACTCTGTTACTAACAAATCTCTATTGAAATTATTGAAATTGTTGATGAGGTACATGTCATTTTTTACGTCATTCAGTTGCCAACAAATTGTTATTGCAATGAAAACTAGCGACTGTAACTGTCAAATTGTATATCCGTCAACGCCAAAATTAACAATTTTAATTGTATCAATCGAGATTTGTTAGCAACAGAGTTACGTAATCAGCTAGCTGGTTCATAACAAAATACTCGTATTCAACTGAAATTAAACGAAATTGAAATACCTTATTGAAAGTTACTCAAAGGAAGCCGCAGTGCTATGTTTCAGTGGAAACGGACTCTTACTGCCGTATTTATAATACGAACTAAGTATACCTAATTACTTTGATTAAGGAAAGTCTCTAACACCTTATCGTTGGACGTTGGAAAGCACTGGTAAGAGCGAGACAAATACATTACTTAGCCAAAGTAATTCCTCAACTTGTCTATAAATACGAGGGTTAGACTTCGAGAATGCATTTTTAATAACTATCGGCCATACAAATTTTATTTTGTTATACGCGACGACTTTAAGCTGAAATGTAATTGTAAAATAAACACTAACATGTCTTTGTATAGAAATTAATTGTAAATAAATAATTATAGGAGAAAATTTTACAATAATGTCGTAATAGCTAGATGACACTATAAGATGTAACATACGAAGATTATTATGTAAAACATGAAACTATATGTATACATAAACAGAATAAGTTTGTTTTCAAATAAAATATTTAATATTTAATCAGGCTGTTTTATTTTTGAACCCTGACGGGGAGTGAGGGGTGTTATAAGTTTGAGGTATTTATGTGTATCTGTCTGAAGCATCGTAGCTCCCAAACGGATGAACCGATTTTGATATTGTTTTGTTCTGGTTCATTTGACAAAAGTCGCCGTCGCGTTTTAGATAACTATACAGTCTTCTCGCGACCACGGCCGGTTTCGTTAATAAAATCCATAGTTATCTACAATGGGATCTAGACCCCTGGTTCTAGTATTAATGATGGACGAAAATCATGTAAGTTTAAAAAGTGAATAGATACCTACCTATATTTAATATTTCTTTTTGTGTTTATTGTTCAAGCCATTTTACTAGAAATAATTTACGAGGAGAAAACCCACCATCAAAAATTCTCCCATGGCAGGATTCGAACCTGTGAAGCATGGGTGAATTTTTGATGATGCATTTCTCCTCGTAAAATATTTCTAGATGTAATATTATATATTTAATTTAAAAAACATTAATAAAAACTAGAGATGCGCCGAGTACTCTACCGAGTAGAGTAAGTTACTCGGGTACTCGGCAGTTTTTTACTACTCGTACTCGGCCTCGGTACTCGGTTCATGAGCCGAGTAACTCGGATATATATAGATATATATTATCTGTGTAGGATTCATCTGTGTACTGCTTTGGCTTCTTAATTTAGTGTAAAAGTTTGTGTATTTGTTTGTTTCTCTTTCACGCTCAAACGAGTCGATCAATTTAGATAAAATTACACAAAGGTACAGAGCTAAAGAACTTTATATCGACACATAAGCTGGTAAAGTGGCAAGCGTCTAACTCTGCTGAAGATCGCGACGCGTACAGGTCCGCCAAACGTGCCACTAAAAGTGCAGTAGCCAGAGACAGACAGCACCACTGACAGCCATTGTACGATAAGTTGGAAACGTCTGAGGGGCAGAAGTTTATTTATAAGTAGGCATGTTCTGGGATCAAAGCGGCGCAGGATATATCCATGTGCCGCAATGTAAAAAATCCCGATGGCAACCTGCTATACGAGGACCTCGTGGTGAAGGAGAGATGGCACTCATATTTTCACGAGCTGCTAAATAAGCAGTATAAAGAGGTGCAGACATCGGAACTCCTTCCGAATCAAGGACTTCTGCCAATGATTACGCCTGATAAGGGGTTGCTGTACCGTCAGGTTACGCCCAAGAGCAATCGTCAGGGATCTGGTTTGGACAGATCGTGTCCTCAAACGCTAGTTCGGTCTTCTTAAAGGACCCGCTATCTACACGCCCAAAGTGGCTATGGCCACTTTGAAAGAAGAAACAAAATAGATTTATTCAGACAAGCACACAACTACATAATAAGAAAAAGTAACTAACATTATGGACACAATAAAGATAATAACAAAATATACGTAAAGAGTAGTGCGCTGCCCGAATAGGCGCAGCCTCAGCATAATGCTACTGCTAGTGTAAAATAACATAGCAGCAGCGCTGGTCTTCCGACTGCACCCACCCTTCTTCCCGGCGGCTCACCCTTCTTTGTGCATGTAGATAGCACACCTGTGTAGACAGTCGTATGGTCAAACGGATAGACCAGTTTTAGAAATAAGCTGAGCTACTTGGTTGGCGTAATTTTTAAGCTATTGCATAGCTTTTATCGCGGGCTTTGAGCTTTGTATGAAACAATTCGTAACGAAAAAAACCTATACCCCCACTCCGCTTACCATGGCAACGTGGTACAAAATAAAAAAATATTATAGAAAATAAATATTGCATAATTTGATAAAAAATGCTATGCAATAGCTTTACCGCGGCAGTCCCCCCGAGTGCCACGCGTTTTTTTTAAAGTATTTGAACTCTTCGATCACTATCAGTTTTTTTTTAAACGACTTTCAACATTTTTTTATTACTTTGAGAGCCCATAACTAATTATTTTATCATTATTTTGGATTAACAATACCTTCGATAGTTCAAAGATACATCTGGGGCCAAATTTAAATAAAACGTTTAAGCGAAAACATGTAACCAAATAAAATTGTAGGGGTAAATAGGTAAAATTTGGGGAAAAAAATATGAAGAGTTAGAGTCTTTTCCTTCAATTTGTATTTTACAAATAGGTCCACCTACACGCCCATCAAGTTTGTCTAACCCTCCACCAAACACCCCATATTTTTTGTGGCTGTTACGTCACAGTAGGTATTAAAAAGTTGGCACGCTCGGTTTCAATACGAATCGAGGTACATGTGACGTCTACATAAATGTATGTCTGCGGACATCATGCTCTACAACCGTGATGGAGTCTTGATCACTGACCTCCATGGTACAAATCGCTGGACAGGTCATAGAGCATTGAATTTTGTATTAGCGCCATGTTATATTTATATTGAAAGTGGTGGTAACCGTCCACGGAACTGTTAGTTCCGTAACCATCACTTCTCGGCCACCATCACTTTCAATAGAAAACGCGCGACAACAGCGCAACATAGCGCTAATCAAATCGGTAAAAAGATCTAATGTCATTTTGTATGGTATACCAATTCCAGCGTACCTACTTGTATAGTTTCATTTCAGTGAGTCTTGATAGTTGTCAAAACACTAATGATAGACTTCAAAAAAAGAAGGAGGTTCTCAATTCCCTATAATGTATGTATGTGGATATGTCCGCCCCGTGCTCCAGGCATATGAAGTCCGATTTCGATTATTCTTTTTTTATTTGGAAGGTGAGACTCCCGAGCTGGACTCAAAAAATCTTGATGATGATCTGATGAGTATATTTGGAATGATGAGCAGAATAACATTTCAGAATGCAACAAATTACTACTTTATGGACTTCTACCAATAGAATCGGCTCTTGAAGAACTAGGTACAGATAAATGCACCTGAAACCACCTTCTCATCAGAAAACTCCTCAACTATTAAAGTTATGGTTACACATTTTTATGATCAGTGTCAGTCGGAAGTACCTACACTAAAAACTAGGGGGGAGAGTGGTGGATCTTGAAGACTATATCCAAAGGTATATGTCACCAAAGTTTAAAACTTTATAAATGTGTTTGTCTCAAAATATAGATTTACTGTACTAAAAGGATGAAATAAAAACATAATTAAAAATTTAAAAACCGACTTCAAAAAAGCTTATAAAACCTCACCTACATACAGTGCTACTGATTTATCTGTTATGTAATCTGAAGTCGGACTGTTTTACTGGGTGAGTCTAGCTAGATTGTAGTTTGGCGCCCGACTAGGCGACTTCAGATACATAACAGATAAATCGGTGGCACTGTATGTATTTGAGGTTATTTTAAACTTCTTTTTTTGACTTTTTTTTTAATTTTTCAGACAATCCTATGCAGTTAAAATCGTATCTTTTATTACATTGTCGGCACAAAACTGTACATCTTCATTTCTAGTAGATTTACATTTATTGCATACTACCAGTGTTTTCCGATTACTCTTATCCATCCTTGTAATCGAATGGAAAAAAACAGCAAAAAGAGAAGTACGACTCAGGATTCGATCTCTAGTCCTCCACTCAGTAACCAACTACAGTAGCCACTCGACCAATGTTTCTCTGGTTAGTCGCTCCAAAATATCTGTCGCTTAGTGGATAAGACAAGTGCAGTCAGTTATTGATAATATTATTTTACCTATATTAATCGCCGTACTGTCTATTCACTGTGGCGCGTAGACGTAGCGAGCGGCTCGCGGCTCGCCGCGCCTCGACATAGGCGCCGCGCTCTCACGGTGCGGAGAATAAATATAACTCTGAGTCGAGTAAAATACCTAAAGGTTTGCTGGATAGTGGCCTTAAAATTGTAACACCAGCAAATAAAATACCTACCTACCTCTCAAACTTGACTGAGTTGATTGAACTTGTTGAGTTGAACAATCACGGGCCTTATTTGCTGATTACATATCAGCAGAATAAGGCCCTCGATCGTTCCTTGATAAAGTAACAAAGGGCGCGTCTCGGCGGAAGGTGGTAAACTGTGTCGTGTCTGTGCGCAATATTATTAAGTAATCACACGATATTGGCGCGTTGCGTGCTCACTCGGAAAATCGCTTAAAAACCAATCTTTTTTCATTACACGGGAAATTGATACTTAGAATTCAAAGATAAATAAATTACGGAATAGATAAGTCTTTAGTTTGGATAGAATGTGAGGACATTTCAATTAATAATTTTATTATATTTCTACAAAAATAAAGTTTTAATTGAAGTTGAGGGTGAAATGAGCGTAGGGCATGCATGGTAGCAAACTCTTAACTCTTTACATCGCTTTTGTCGAAAATCTGTTGTTCAACGTTCGGCTTCGGAATGTCTCAGATTTATTAACGACACACTACCTTATTATAATTTAAACCTACATTTTTGCACTAGACGTAACGTAATTGTAATTGTTTACGGGCTCGTTTTCCGCAAATAGACCTCCTCAAATTGGGTCCTTTTTGCGTGATGGTTCATTGTGTTAGTGGGAGAACCGGCCCAGCTCATCCATAAATTTTGCCACTAAATGTGGTTTTACTAGACGTAACTCTGTTCAGTTTAGTATTGAGTGAGTAAATACTGATTTTAATTTTAATTCTGTACTTGCGAAGTCGTCGTGGTCATTCTGATAAGAAGAATCCCGAACCCAATCGAGGATATATGTTTGACAGCAGACTGTTTGAAAAGGTTTCCTCTATTCCTCTATGGTAATTTAAACCTCTTGTTTTACCTAGACCGATGGCGGCAGAGCGGCAACCGACGCGACCATTCCGCTAGATTTATGCAGCGTTTAGGAGAAAATATGCAGGATACGCGATACTTTGTGAGAAGCCGGCGACGCTAAGATATCGGTGACACCGTATCGGATCCGGTTATTATCATAAATTAATGTGGATATACGAGGGACAACACATTTTAAGAAAAAAACGTGGTAAAATGTTCTATCTACATAATTATTTATACTTATGTATCGAAGTACTGCTACGTCCTTCTTGAGATTATAAAGGTGAAAGTTTGTTTGTTGCTATTTCACGTAAAAACTACTAAACGATATGCGATGAAACTAGTATAATGTATACCTATATGGAGGAGCTGGAGTCTTGGACTAACACATGCTTCCTATATTCCGATATTTCCGCGGGATCAGGAGAGGTACTTTAATTCTACTAACGTACAAACGAAAGAATCTGTCACCCGTTTTTTAAAACCGTCCGAAAATAAAATTTTCGGACAGATGGATGACAGATTTTCTTCTGGAATTATCGTCCCTTTTATCGTTCACAGAATTGAAGTAGAGGCCCTGGACTTAAGTTGTAAAATACCCGGGCACTGCAAGTCGACCAATAGTTTTCGTTGAAACAAAAAATAAATACTTAGGTACCTCGTGTATACATGTTAGTAATTTTTTTTCGTTTGAACTAATTAAACATGCAGTAGCTTTCTTAACTAACTAAACAGTACCCTTACATCTACAGAGCTTAGGTTTGAAACCGATATCGGAATGGTTTTCTCAGTCTCGGTCAGTGCAACTCTATTAGACAGTCATACATGTAAACCGATCTTCGGTTTGGACCGAAGCTCTCTAGAGGTTGTGGTGTCATCATCAAAGGATTATACGACACAAATTAAGCACAGAACACGTCAAAAAACATATCCTAAAACACCTTTCTACTTGGGTACGTAATTACGTATCTGTGTAAAATAAACTGCTCATTTCCCATCGCCGAGCGGGCGGGGAAGGCCGGGCGGAACCGAGCCGGTGACTGATTATCTTGCGGAATACATAATAAGCGCATAGTTAATTGTGCGTCATGACAGAGGTTCTACCTCCCCTCTCTCCTCCCCTGCAGCCGAGCACCCTCCGCCTCCCTTTGCCGAGTCAATTATGAAATGCTGTGATATGCTTTATGATGAGCTTTCTTCTTTAATTACTGGTATTATTTAAAATCTCTTTTGGCTTGCAAATGTATTCTTTTGATTAGTTGTTCAGCTCTCTCTTATCCGAGCGATGTTTCCAGTTGCAGCCCTCACAAGAGCCCGGGGTCTACTAAACCCCAAATTATTTGGGATCGGCACAGTAGGTAAGTCATCCATCATTCATCATCATATCTACTGCAAGTAGATTTGGCAATATAAGTTGCTCAGCTGTGTTTCATAATATTCTACTTCATTTTAAGTGCTTAAGTCTGCACTCAATGCCATCGGGGTTCTGCACACATGCCTAAGTTGTGTCAGATGGTAAAATACAGATGCAAATCCCGCTCACCGTCGATCATGCGTGCATGCAGAAGTACTTATTAGTAATTTTGCAGAAGTATTACTTATTAATAATTTAGCTATGCTTGGATTTTTCTTTCATGATAGAATCCGAAATGAGGAAATCCGTAGAAGAACCAAAGTCACCGACATAGCTCTCAAAATAAGCAAACTGAAGAGGCAATGGGCAGGGCAAATAGTTTGAAGGAAGATTAAACTTCCAATTCAACAGAGAGAAACACAAAACAAAGCTTGTGTGTCTAACTTTTAGGTATTACTTCGTTTTTAGGGTTCCGTACCCAAAGGGTAAAAGGGGTCCTTATGTCTGTCGGTCCGTCTGTCACCAGGCTGTATCTCTTGAAACGTAATAGCTAGACGATTGAAGGTTCACAAATTATGTATTTCTGTAGCCGCTATATATAAAACAAAAAAAAAACAAATAAATATAAATAAATAAATATAAATATTGTACGACGTTACACACAGCGCAATCTAGCCCCAAACTAAGCACTAGGCTTGTACTATGGGTACTAGACAACGGATATACTACATAATACTACATATTATGCTTTTTTTTTTGTAAATACATACATATGATACATAGAAAACACTGAATATCCCATGTCTTCGGACCGTGGTGAGTCCTAGGACATGTTGGTTTCCTCACGATGTTTTTCCTTCACCGTAAGAGCGATGTTATTAGCGCACATACCTTTTTCTTAAAGAAAAAGACATTGGTGCGCGGTCGGTCTGGATTCGAACCCACGACTCTCAGAATGAAAGCCGGGGTATCTACCACTAGACCAACACCGCTCTAAATATGTTCACATTGATATAAAACCGCTTAACTTTTAACAACATTTCTATGCGTGTTTACTCTACTATACGTATACTGCGTGGTAGGTAAACTCGTAACCCGACAACCTTAATAAATACACGTTCCAATTCCCTGGATTTTACACTAATTGGGTAAATTTGTTTGTACCTAAGTCTCGATGAAATTCGTTATGAGGATTACCTTGAACCTTGGTAATGATCATAAAACCGCGTTCCCACCGCGAACGGAGCGGAGTCATTAATGTGTTAGTTTATCATCCAACGATCGTTTTCATAGAGCGAAAGGCTCCGAAAGAGTCGTATCAGGGGCGTCTCTAGGGCGTGTGCAGGGTGTGCAAGGCACACGGGCGCCGCGGTCTAAGGGGCGCCGCGGCAACGTGAAGACGCGCCCACACCTAGCCCCCGTATCAGAATCTCCGGCTTGCATATACCTATATTTTCATCGCATTTCGGAAACTATGGGGTTTATTTTATTTCATTTTTAATTTTAAACCCCGGCGGCCTTTCGGCCTCGTCTCTGTTGCGAAAAACAATCCCTCTTCGAGATGAAATGGTAACAGTCGCCACGTTCTTAATAGATGCCCATACAATTTTATATTTTTTATATCTCCCAAAAACAGACACCGCTGAGTTACGATTTTATTATGTACAAGATGGGAACCCGAAACCCGTCGGGCTTCGGATAGTACACCCGAAAACAGTAACAAAATCTCTTTGAATCAATTCCCATAGAAACTTTCATCCCCAATTAAACACTCTTAGGGGTTGAATTTTGGAAAAAAACTTTTTAGAGATTCACTTACTATCCCATATCAATCTCTATGTCAAATTTCAAGATTCTAGGTCAAGCCGTTACGAAGTTACATATAAACGTTTTTCCCCATTTTTACCCCCTTAGGGGTGGAATTTCCAAAAATCCGTTCTTAGTGCTCACTTTCAACCCCTAAAGAACCTATGTTCCAAATTTCAAGTCTCCACCCCTAGCCGTTTAGCCTGTACGTTGTCCATCATTCAGTCAGTCAGTCAGTCAGTTACACTTGCGTTTTATTAAGTATGATATTATGTGTATAGAATCTATACTATAGATTCTATATCTATATACATAATATAACTATCTAGGTTGAAAGTACTCATCACTCTTACTAGAGGGCGCCAAGGATATATTTGCACACGGGTGCTACATGAGCTAGAGACGAACCTGAGTCGTATTAAAACTCTTTAGGACCTTTTTGGTCTAGGTATCTCTTTTTCTTTAGTCCAAGATCCCAGAACTGGCATACATCACGTATTTTCTGACGAACGAAATGTGGTCGATTGAGTAGTGTTAGTATGTACTAAGAACGCATGCCTACTTGCTAGCCTGCTGCGACGGCCAATTCTGAGATATCAGGTCATCAATATACATAAAAAATTGCTTACCTCACGTTAATTCTCCAAGCTGATTTTCACGTATATTTTAGGTAATAGTATACTTAAAAATAAGTCGCCAATACTCCCATACACTTTCTGTCGGCCGTATTGCTTTGCAGTAGCTTTAAAGCTCCCAAAATAATTACTCGACTTCACGTGAATTCTGATGCTCCATTTTTATATGTGTCCACCAGACAACAATTTAAAACCTTTACACGAGACAGACCGATCCAAGGGGCCAATCATCCCCTATTTTACTCTTTCTTTTTGTTTCTTAAACCCGTTTTAGTAATCTTATTTTGTCATCCATTTTGTTTTTGCATCTCATAAATCTGCATCCGACCAAGAGTACCTATGAATACGACAGTTTTCACCAATAATACCTATGCATACGACAGTTTCCAAGGTAAGATTAATTAAAAACTTCATATTGAAATGAAACTAATAAGTAGTTTCCATATAACTGGGAGTGCATCGAGATTGATGATACATGGTATCACAACACTGAACAAATTTCTATTTCAATAAACTTTCCTGTTCAGAAAGGCACCTTCTGTCTTACGTTTTAAGTCCATTTTCAAAAGTGTTTATTTTATAAATAGATTTAGGTATGTACGTTTTTTACTTCACAATCACAGTGACTTATCAAACGCGAATAAAGCAAGTAATGATTACAGACACAATGTAAGTAGGTATTATGAACACAACATGATTTTGCACTTTTCGTTTTTCTTGCGATAATACGAATATATGCACTACACATCACAGTATAAGCAAATATTTTTATTGTACATAGGTACACTTCGTATTTATAACACAGAGTAGGTATAATATAACGGGACACTGCATTCTAAACGTGTTTATTTTTAGCTTGTCAAACTCATCCTAACCTTGTAAGAGATTGATGGGCAACGACGAAACTTTAAAAAACCGGCCAAGTGCGAGTTGGACTCGCGCACGAAGGGTTCCGTACCACTATCGCAATTGGGTATATGGGATAAACACTTATTTTCACGAGCTCTTCCGTGTTTCGGAAGGCACGATAAACAGTTGGTCCCTGTTATTATCTCTGATAGTCGTTAGGTGAGTTAGGTCGAGTTAGAAGCCTAAGGTCGACCAAAAACTCTAACCCTAGGTTAGCCACACCACACAAAAAGAAGAAACCTCCTCGCGATGTTTTCATTCGCCATAAGAGCGATGTTAAAAACGCACATAATGTATAAAGAAAAAACATAAGGGCGCCGCCGATGGCAGGGATACAAAACCACAATCTTCTGAAAGTCGGAGTAACTATTTACCACTAGACCAACACTGTCGTATTTTAAAAAAATCTTTTAAAAAATACTGTTAACACTGCTGTTGACTCGTTCCACCAAAACCTCCACACAAATTTCCTTCGGCCCTTTAAATGACATCCTTTTAACTAAACAGCCTCGCATAAAGTAATATGGTGCTGAGCTGATTTTGATGGTGTTGCGAAGTACGGGCCGTTAGCACTCTATGGGCTGGTACTCCGCTGTAATTGGCCTCGTCCGCCCCGATGGGCACCATTCATCAAGAAAACTTTACCCATAAAATAAACACAACATAAACTTAAAAATGAGATGGTTTTCAGCAAAATATAACGTCGCCAATTACATTATAATTAATAAATAATCGTTTTTGTATAAAAAATTGGTGGTAGATGTATTAAATCGGTTAGAGTTATAAAATTTCCAAGTCTTTGTATTGTGGTTTTCTAAGTTTTTGATTCCCGCTGGGAACAAGTATTATGCTCACCATAAATGTTTGGTTCTGGCTATGGGTGTTTTTATTATGTATCATATACTTAACTACCTAAATGCATTTACAAAAAATCCTACTTCCTACTAATATTATAAATGTGAAAATTTGTATGGATGTTTGGATGTTTGTTACTCTTTCACGCAAAAACTACTGAACCGATTGCGATGAAACTTGGAATATAGATAGCTGGACACCTAGAATAACATATAGGCTACTTTTTATCCCGTAATTCCCGCGGGATCGGGACTTACGCGGGTGAAACCGTGGGGCGCAGCTAGTGTATAATATGTTAAAAAATGGTACCTAGGTAGGTAGGAAGGTACCTACTGTGTGTATGTAGTAAGTATCTTATCTTGTCTTGTTGTCTTTTACTAGACAACGTATATAGTACTGTAGGTATGCCTAGTTGCTTAATAATGCAATCCTGCCATCTAATCTCAAGTAAAGTTTTGCTTTAGTCACCTTTTCAAAGTCCGACTAACGCAAAACAAATTTTAATAGAGGTGACAAGAATTCAAATTATTTATTTTAGTTACTAAAGTTAAAGCAAATCTAAGTTACTAAAATAGCTTTGAAATATTGTTAACAATCCGAGTAACATTTAACTTGTTTGAGAACTTGGAACTCGAGATACCTGGCCTGGCGAGTGGCGCTCTGGCTCAAACACTGAAATGAGACTATACAAGTGCGCTGGAATTGGTATACCTACCATACAAAGTGACATTAGATCTTTGTGCCGATTTGATTAGCGCCATGTTGCGCTGTTGTCGCGCGTTTTCTATTGAAAGTGATGGTGGCCATTATTATGCAGAGAGAGTTCAGATGCGCAGTTTATGATGGCAGTGCAGAAATAACACAAATAGGTTTCGGTAAATTTAACCACTTTATTCTTCACAATATAGTGGTACAAATCTATCATTAGATTAAGTGGATAACTATTAATTAATACGGAGGAGTACACAGAGAAAGACAAAAAACATGGTGTCACGCAAATCTAACAGGAAGGAAGTGAAAGTGGCAACGAACGTCATTGACATAGACAAAATGACCACAGACAAAATGTGATGCTTAATAGTGAGGGGCAATCAAAAGTAATGTATACATACAGCCTTTCCAACACTTCCCCTTATACATTACTGAATATTATAACATCGGGTACTTATATAGTAACATTTCACAACTTGGAACAAAACACAACAGTACAAGCAAAACATTACAAAAACTCTACATAAATACACTCATTCAATATGTATAACATTTAACATGCCAGTAAAATACTTATGTTTAATGGAACTCAAGGGCTTTGTCAGTACATCAGCGATCATTTCCTGTGTTGACAAATATTCTACTTTAAGGATATTATTATTGACCATATCTTTCACATAATGATACCTTATATCTATATGTTTAGTTCTTTTATGATTAAATTCTCTCGACTCTAACAATTTCTGTGCGCTCTGGTTATCGTTATAAATTATTATACGAGGCATTCTCTTTAGAATTTCATTCAAAAAGTTTCTCACAAATGACAAGTCTTTACAAACATCGCCTATTGCCAAGTATTCTGCCTCTGTACTAGATAGAGCCACACATCTTTGCTTTCTAGCTTCCCAATTAATAGTACTATTGCCTAGTTTAATCACAAAACCTGTGTATGATTTACGATCTATAATATCATTGGCCCAATCAGCATCAGTAAATGCAGTAATATTTAAATCATTAGTCCTATAAAAACATAGTCCATAATTTAAAGTCCCTGCTAAATATCTTAAGACACGCTTAGCCGCTTGCCAATGAGACATATCAAAACCATGACTAAACTGGCTCAGCTGACTGCATACAAAAGCAATGTCAGGTCGAGTACAAACTGCTAAGTACATCAGACAACCTAGTAGCTCTCTATACCTATACTTAGTATCATCTAAGCAATCACCACTAGGTGTGTTTAATTTACAGTTCAATATCATAGGAGTAGATACAGGTTTACATTTAACCATATTGAATCGTGATAATACTGCCTCAATATACATATGTTGACTTAAGATCAATGTTCCTTTAGCTTTATCACGAATTACATTCATACCTAGACAGGTCTTAAGATTACCTAAATCCTTGACAGTAAATTCTTTCTGTAAAATAGTTAACAAATTTGTTTTAGTTGAAGAACAGTTATAAATTACATAAAAATCATCAACATACAGTGCAATTATTGTTAACTCATTGTTACTTTTACAAATATAAACACAAGGTTCTAATTTACTTTGTACGAACTCATTATCTGTTAACAGTTTATGTACCTTCAAGTTCCACATACGACTAGCTTGTTTAAGTCCGTATATACTTTTTAACAATTTACAAACTTTATTTTTATCATTATTAAAACCTTCAGGTTGTTCCATGAAGATGTGCTCATTCAGGTCACTATTTAAAAATGCAGTTTCTACATCAAAATGATCAATATATAAATTAAATTCATTAGCTATAGCAAATAGGGTTCGTATTGTACTGTGACGAACCACAGGAGAAAAAGTGTCACTGTAATCAATTCCCTGCTTCTGTGAGAAACCACGAGCAACTAAACGAGCTCTGTACTTCACGTTATTTTCTAAGTCGTTTTTAATCTTAAAAACCCACTTACATTTAATTATGTTTGTGCTTGGTGGACGATCGATTAGTTCCCAAACACCAATATTAATTAAGGCCTCATATTCTTTCTGCATAGCAAGACGCCATTCGTCGCTATCATTAGAAGACATAGCTTCAGCATAAGAAAGAGGTTCCAATTTATTTTGAACTAATAAAGAAAGATCATAATCTGCAAACCTGCCTGGTAGGACATTACGTGTACTACGTACGGGTCGCGCAGAGTCCACATTAGACTGTGGTACCAAGAAGTCTGCCGTAGGCTCCGATGCTTCCCCTTGAAGTGACATTACGTTACCGTGAGAAGGGCTACAGCTCAAGGTGCTGTTATGCTCCGAGCTGGTTGCACTCTCATCATCATCATCTCCAGTACAGTACTCCGAATCCGCACCTGAAAGCATAGTAGCATCATTGATTAGATTACTTTCATTCAATTCATTTAATGTTGTACTTTCAGAGTCATAGTTTAAAATTTCATTATTATTATTATTCATATTTTCTAATAAATTATAATTGTCATTTTTATTTAATATATTAATAGTTGAAATATCAATTTGACTATCTGAAGACATAACACAAGATTTCAAATTATTAAAATCTTTATAAAACTTTCCTTCCAAAAAAGATATATTCCTCGAGTAAATAATCTTACGAGGTTCCTGTGGATCTATTAATCTATAACCCTTAGTAGTTTCCCCATAGCCAACAAATATACACATCTTTGATTTAGAATCTAATTTAGAAGAACGCCTTTGCTCAGGAATTAACATATAGGCAATGCAGCCAAAAATCCTAAGGTGACTAAGGTCAACGGCAGAACCAGTCCACACTTGTTCAGGTAATCTTCCGTCTAGAGCTTTTGTGGGGCTCCTATTTTTTAAGTAGATAGCTGTCATTACAGCCTCTCCCCAATATTCTCGACTGAGACCAGATTCCTGTAGCATGCATCTAACCTTTTCAATCAAAGTTCTGTTAAGCCTTTCTGAAACACCGTTCTGCTGAGGGCAGTAAGGTACAGTAACTTGATGTAAAATACCATGAGATTTGAGGTAGGAACTAAGTTTATTATTACAATACTCTCCACCTCCATCGCTTCTAAAAACTTTAATGTTAGCATTGGTTTGTTTCTCTACAAGGTTTTTAAATAAAAGAAAATAATTAAATACCTGATTTTTGTGTTGAAGTAGGTATGCCCAGCTTTTTCTGCTGAAGTCATCAGTGAATGTTAGTATATATTTAGCGCCGCCCAAACTTTCAACAGCAAATGGACCACAGACATCCGAATGCACCAATTCGAGTACCGCAGCAGCTCGCTTTGCTTCATCAACTGGATACGGTTTAGCAACCTGTTTTCCTTTCAAACAAGCAGTACAGTTTGAAAAATCTTCTTTATTGTTCTGAAACATAAGAGCATGCTGTTTTCGAAGTGTGCACATACCTCCGTAACTCAAGTGTCCAAGCCGCTTGTGCCATACTGAAGCTGACACTAACATTGCACTCTGTGTCCCCTTAACTTCATCCTTAAGAGAGCCTGAAGAGCACCCCAGTGGCTGCGCGATGTGATGGATAACACCAGTATCACCCAATTTATAAATACCATTCACCTCACATGCAAAACCTACCTTGGTACAAGTACCACACATATAATCATAGGTAACCTTATCTTTTTCTTTATAAAAGTGACATCCTTCTCTGTTGAACACAAGTACATAACCCAATCCTACTAATTTACTGACTGAGAGAAGATTGGTAGACAGTCCCGGAACGAGCATAGCTTCAATTTTAATATTAGAATTAGGAATAGTTAAATTACCTGAGCCTTCACTAGATAGTCGCTCATTGTTAGCGATAGTCACAAAACTTTTTCTATTATTAAAGTCTGTAAATAAGTTCTTGTCGTTGATCATGTGACTACTGCAACCAGAGTCCACTACAAAATCACTCTGACACACATTCAAAGCCGTCTCGGTAATAACAAAAGCCTTTTCTTCTAATTTCGTTCTCTTATCTCGCCGTAACTTGAAGCATTTTGTCTTGATGTGTCCTGCTTTTCCACAATAGTTGCAAGTGAAGTTCTTCCGCTTCACAAGATAAGCTTTCTCAACATTATAACCATCTATTGGTTTATTTTGGTTGCGATATTCTTCCTGTAGAAGTCTTGTTCTAACAAATTCACTTGAAACAGTAGATCCAATGTAAGCAGTTTCCAAGCTACTTACAAGTACATCGTATTCCGCTGTCAGTCCACTCAGTAAGATCTCAGCTACTTCTCCATCTTCAATATTCTTTCCAATATCCGAAAGTTGGGAAACTAAAGTCATCACAGTGCCTATGTAGTCATTCATATTTTGGCAATGTTTTAATTGTACTCTGTGAAGTTGACGCAAAAGCAAAACTCGTCTATAAAGACCTTTATCTTCAAATACAGACGAAAGTTTTTCCCAAGCTTCTTTGGCTGTTTTTGCCTCACGAACATATTGGTGAAGATCATTGGATAAACTCAAATTTAGACGGGCTAACGCCCTTTCATCCTTGTTGGGATCCGAGTTTTCAGGGTTTTTAATACATGTCCACAATTTCTCCAGTATTAATGCATTCTTCATACAGAATTTCCAAGATAAATAATTTGCCGAACCTTTCAATTTCTCCACGTGGTATGTAGAATATCCCATACCGGTACCATTTTCCATTTCAGGGTAATTTGACACAGGCGATGGGTTCGTCGTGCCATTTCCAGTATTAGAATCCATTGTTTGCTGCACGTTTCGATCAGTAGATGCCATCTCACAATAACTGGTTAATTATGACCCCTGGGCGCATAACCTATTATGCAGAGAGAGTTCAGATGCGCAGTTTATGATGGCAGTGCAGAAATAACACAAATAGGTTTCGGTAAATTTAACCACTTTATTCTTCACAATATAGTGGTACAAATCTATCATTAGATTAAGTGGATAACTATTAATTAATACGGAGGAGTACACAGAGAAAGACAAAAAACATGGTGTCACGCAAATCTAACAGGAAGGAAGTGAAAGTGGCAACGAACGTCATTGACATAGACAAAATGACCACAGACAAAATGTGATGCTTAATAGTGAGGGGCAATCAAAAGTAATGTATACATACAGCCTTTCCAACAGCCATCCGTGGAACTATAATAGTTCCGTAGACAGTCACCATAACTTTCAATAGAAAATGCGCGACAACAGCGCAACATGGCGCAGATAAAATAGGCACAAAATTCAGTGCGCTATGACCTGTCCAGCGACTTGTACTATGGAGGTCAGTGGGCTCGAATGGCCGAGGGAGGAGGGAGCCCTCTCATTGCGGCTCATTTCAAAACTTTAAATTGCAGTATTTTTCGCTTTCGCAGAGAGAAAAAATACTAGTAAACATCGAGTATTCATGGAGTTATTTAAATTAATGTTATTTATGAGTTTTAGTGAGCTCGTTTGAAATTTAAACTTGTAATTCAGAGCTTACTTAGGGATCTTATACGCCTCACTTATTATGTTATTATCATAGTATAACTTTGTGATGGTAGATAGGTTTATTTAAAGCTAGGAGTGCCTCTGCGGTTTTAGCTGTGTAAGTCCCGATGCCGAGGGAATATCGGGATAAAAGGTGCTGTTTATCCAGATATCCAGCTATCTACACACCAAGTTTCATCTTAATCGGTTCAGTACTTTTTATTTAAAAAGAGTTACAACCACACTCGTTTACTTACTGTAAAGTAGATGGCTGGAAACCTGCAAAGATACATAGGCTAATTTTTATCCAGATATTCCAATCGCGGGGTGCTGCTAGTATAAAATAGATAGGTAGGTATACAATTAAATGAAGAAGTATAAACTTAAAAAATACTAATTGAAGACCCAATATATCTTCCTGTGAAAAGAATACACAGACTCGGTTTTAATCGTGTGTTGTTTATTTCTTTTAGCATTGTTTTGATGACAAAAGAGTGACATCTCGTGGTAAAAGTACCGGTAAACTGGATAAATGGCGTTCAAATGAACCTAAGGACTAACTCATGTGGTCTAGTTGGAATAGCCGTTTGGGTATTGACCCAAAGACGCGAGTTCAAGCCTCGCCACGAGTGAGTTTTTGAAGGCGTATTTTTCCTTTAAAATAATTCTAATTGTTTCAATGCTCAACCTGTCGAGACTTTTACAGGTCTCTTCATCAGGACTAGGAAAATCTAGATATAATTTATATTTAGATTGAAAAATAAACCCTCAATCTACATATTTTAGAGCAGAATATTCGGTATTCTACAGTAGTTTCAGTTGTTACTTTGTAAATACGCGATATTTAGCCGTAAAACTCGACGTCAGTCGCCGTCAGAGTTTGTTCAATTCTTATTTTAATTACGCCCAAGAAGCTGCAGTTGTTTCGAACTGTTTCTATTTAATTTATGAGTTTTGCCAGTTTTACTTCAATGTACTATCAACAACAAAAGTGGGTATCCAGTTAGCCGAAAGATTCGTATGAATCGAGCGCCGAGCGTAAAATAAGCATATTATACACACATTAATATAAATATCAAATGTGTGACAATGATTGTCTATGATCTAAATTTCAAATCCATGCGTAAGTGTCTGTGGTTAACACAGTGGTCTTATTGCATTGATTTTAATTTAAAAAGCAATCCGTACCGAGGTTTGATCCTTGCAAGCGAAATTAGACCTTACGGTGTATACCCACTTTCGTTGTTGATAGTACCTACCAGGGTAAATAGATGTACAAGTAGAAATAATAAATCTAGTGTATAATCTAAATTAATGAATAAATTCTTTAGTAGGTACACAAACACCTTATAAATTAAAGTACAAAGAATAAATAGATAATGTACGACGTTACACATACTCGTAGCGTAATCTAGCGCCAAACTAAGCAAAAGACTTGTACTATGGGTACTAGATAACGGATATACTACATTATCATACCTTTTTTTTGTCAATAAAAACGAAAACACCTTTTCCTTGTTTTTCTATGTAGGTAGGTACATAATATACCTACCTACATATAAAAACATACAAATTAAAGCTAGGTGTGACAATGGGCAGCCTTATCGCTTGAAGCGATCTCTTCCAGGAAACGATCACCTCCTGATCAAACTAGGTACATCTCTCGCTTTTTTGTTTAGAAATGACCGATGTGCTATACTACTATGTTCATCATCATCACACTATCATTTCTCCGATCTTCTTTTGTTAAAGTTTCGATCACCTTTGCCATTATTTTACCTAATTTTATTTTATTATTTTATCTAGTGGCAATCTCCAGTACGTCAATAGAATAGACCACCTTATGACAATGGCGGTGGCCGATTGAACCAAAGGGACGGGACAAGATTACATTAAATTTCCCGACGACCACCGTGGAAAAGCAGCCGGTGGACATTAGATATATCGGTGGACGTGAGGGAGATTAGTAAACCTTAAGTTCTCCCCGCGCGGTAGCGAATAAACTACTTGATCCCTAAGAGGGTTGGTGTCAGGCAGGCGGCCGACCCGACAAAAAAACCAATTTGGGGTTTAGCAGACCCCGGGCTCCCGAGAGGGATGCAACCGGGGACATCGCTCGGATGAGAAAGACGTTGGGTATATTATAGTAGGTATACGTGATTTGATAGGCTTGCATAAATTCACACGCTATGATAGTCTCGCGCGATTTGCCGACTCTGCAGGATTATCCAGAACGTACACTCGCTGCAACCGACCACTCGATGCAGAGCGTCGATCTGATTTAGGGATACCAAACATACTAAAATAACTACCATATTACTTGTTCTAAGCAGGTTGCATCAATGCAGTGTCTTCTAAAATGAACCAAAATCGGTATATTTCAGGGTTCGGACCCAAAGGGTAAAAACAGGACCCCATTTCTCTTTTCAATATGGTCGTACTTTCTATGACAATTTGAATATGAAAATAAAAAACAAAACAAGGACAAGACTCATCCATGGTAGATATATGTTTTATGCCCCCGCGGTTTCACCCGCGTAAGTCTTGATCCCGCAGGAATATCGGAATTAAAAGTAGCCTATGTCCTTCTCCAAGGTCCCTTCTATTTCTGTACCAAATTCGTCAAAATCGGTTTAGCGGTTTGGACATGAATGCATGCGTAACAGACAGACTGACAGATAGACAAACAGGGTTAGGTACTTCTGCATATAATATTAACTATAGATGACATAAACTAATTTGCCCTAATGTCTTTATCCAGGGAGGAAACAGTCGACTACATTTGTATGAAGTAAGAGTAGATATTATCCTTTCCTCAGGTAGTCAAGCTACTGTATCTAACCAAACATGTTTTTGTCGAGTTCATGACTCAGAAACTTCCACGTTTCCTTACGTAAGCGTAAGTAAGTATTTCTGACACTTAAGTACAACTTACTTCAGATAGGTGTGTAATTCCGTTTTATTTACACGCCACTGTGTAAGCAAAGTAAAGCACATTAGTTGACATAACTTGTGACTACAATGGCTTAGGAAGTGGCAACCCTAGTTTATATTTTGCTATGCTCGACGAACAAGCGAAAACGGTGTGAATTTGCATTGGTATAAACCTAGATATGAAATAAACGTATACTGTGAGTAAACATAGTATAACCCATGTATTAAACCTTCTGGTTTTACTACGGTGGTATTGATACGATAGACTGTGTTTTACACGCAAGTTTGTACATAAGTATTTTTTTTAATACATTTTTGTAGATTCTTAAAAGGTAAGGTACGTACAATCACAGAATACATAATAGTATATGTATTAACTGGTATGGCTTTTAATTTCCCTTAGATAGAATAGATATAGATCTATTTTATATCTATCTTCTTATCTAACTCTATATCTTTATAAAAAAAAACGTGGTAGCTACACTATATATAACTCAATAGCCCAGATGTTAGCCAAATCGGTTAAGCCGCGATTTGGCTAACATCTGCCGTGATTAGAACCAGCTTAGATGGTTCTAAGCTACATAGGACATAGGATACTTTTTTTTGCTTCTAAGGCGGATCAAAGTTCGGCGGGTCAGCTGGTTAGGTAGGAACATAATATTTTTCACTAACTCAGCGTGAATTTGAATTTCTATACATACGATCTACAGTCACGTTTTTTTTAGTTTTTAATGAGTTTAATTTTAGGTAGGATATATCAGTGGTATATGTATTTAATTCGTGAGCACGTCCTACGTTGTCTAGACTGTCTAGGATCAATAAAGACTGTCGTTATAAGTTTTTATGTTTTGGGGATGTGTTACTAGTGTGGATTTACTTACATAATTAGGTACCTACGTAACTTAGTTACCTATTCGAGAGTTATTTAGACGGCAGCGACATCTAAGTTAGCAAGTTGGTGTTGTTGTTAGCAACAAGTTCCGACCTAGAATTTCCTTTCGTAGACTATCAAATGGTGATCAAAGAAATCCTAAGTAGTAGTCTAATCTAAGATAAATAAAATATAACTTATACAATTACTATTTTCATCTTACTTACTTAGATTTAAGTTTAGAATCAAAATGTTTTTATACTTACCACATTATTGTAAAGTGCCTACTTAAAACATGTTTAAGTCTTTGTTACAATATGCGATGTTATCAACAATGCCCATAAGACTGGCAGTTAGCACTGGCTTGGTATTTGCCGTGTGTAAACAGTTTTTCAAGCCAAGCCAGGGCTGGCTGCCAACGCTGGCGAGAATAGAGCGCCCGTCTAAGTATTCAACAGGGGCCAGGCCAACGCTGGCTTGTCTGCAGGACTGGGGCCAGCATTACTGGCTTCGTATAAACTCTGCTTTAAATACTATCTCTTCTCGACAACCTTTCATAAGTTGGTAGTTGTAGTAGTAGGTATTAGTCCAGTATCCAAAAAAAAGAAATTAAGCTGCATTTAAAACTGGTACCATCAAAAACAAAGTTCAGTCATCTCGGACAAAAAAAAAATAACAAAACAACGAAACGAAAAACCTACAAAAATCATCCGGAAGCTCAGTGTTGTGTTACAAATTCTACCAATAGGTACTACTACGTATTCTGTGCCAATAGCAAGGAATAGCTTCAATAGCGTACCTTTAAAAGGCCAGGGACTCGAGCGACCCACATTTGACGAGCTGATTGCCACTCTTTGAGCGAGGGCACTTGCCACACTTGGGCACTGCACTTAGGTACCAACTGGTGATCGCTCAATGCCTAATACCTAACCTTCACATGTGGGTAAGTGAACGTTTGCGAGGAAGCGGGTTTATAAGCCGCTTTAGTCATGATCAAGCTTCAAGCAAACACCAGTAAAGCCTGCTTGACAATGCTTTGAATTGCGACATTACTTCACTTACGCTCATCTACTCAGCAGCGTCTACGTCATCTGAGCGATATTCCCGATTGCATCCGTCTCGGGAGCCCGGGGTCCGCTGTACGCAATTTACTTGGGATCGGCACAGTATGTAGTCATCATTTACCACACCTACTGAAAATAGTTTTGGTAATATTTTTATTGCCGGCCAACTGCATGACACCCTCCTTGGGACCAAATAGTTTACTCGCCACCACGCGGGGAGAACTTCAGGTTCGCTATGGTATATGGGGGAGACTTTTACGACACCCACGGAAAGAGATGGAGGAGTAGATCTATACTAAAATCTGTCGCGCCGTTTCGGAGGAGTACGGTAACTAACATTGTGACATGGAAATTTTATATATTAGAAGATTGTTTTGCCTTATAAATTATAGATAGTAGCCGATTCCAGACCTACTGAATCCGCATATAAAATTTGGTAAAAATCGGTCGCGCCGTTTCGGCGGAGTACGGTAACTAACATTGTGACATGGAAATTTTATATATTAGAAGATTTTCCGGGTAATCTCTGAAACTACGGAACCGATTTCAAAAATTCTTTCACCAATAGAAAGCTACATTATCGAGGAGTAACATAAGCTACTTTTGGTCCCGATATTCCCACGGGATCGGGACTTACGCGAGTGAAACGCGGGACGCTGCTTGTTTATTACAACCACCCACAGCAGAAAACAAAAACATATTTTATACACAACTAGGTAACAAGTACAAACAAAAAACAGAATGCGAAGAAAAACTCAAATAAAATAAATAACCTATCGTCAAAAACATCGTAGTTGAAACGGTTATTCCTTTTATACAGAGTGAGAATAAATGTCAATGGGCCAAAGATTGTTGGAAAAAAATGCTTTCAGTCCCGAGTCGGTGAAGATTGATCGTGTAATGTCTGCTGCAGGGGCCTCGAAGACTATTCCTGCAAAATGTCAACCCGCGCTCCGAACACATAAACTTTTTGCCGGGAATAGGAAAATCTACTTTACACCGCCGGGTTATAGTTGAGTTTTGATTCTGTTGTAGGTAGATGCTGTATTTTGGTGCGGAATATCGGCCCTCTGAGCTGTAATAAGTTGAGAGTAAAATAAAACGGTTTCCGACATTCTCAAATCATAAGCGGAAAGGAGAGTGTTTGAGTCGGTTATGGAAAGAACGCCCTCTTTTAGTCGGCCCGATGGTACGAGTAACGGCCTATGGGTTAAAGGCCCACTTGAAAAATTTGTGGAATGGTGGTCAATATAAATCTCAGTAATTACAACATACGGAAACTATAATTTGGTATTTAATTTATCCTTCTTTTGCCTTCATTTTTGTCCGGAATAACAGTCGTGGTGTCTATATTATCATTAGAGTCACACCGTTCTTTGTACTCGTGAAGAACCAGGTAATTTACTTTGCATCGTATTGCATTTGAAACGCCTGTTGTATTTATTTGAGTACCTACTGCCCAGGAAGCTAAAATTATCAATAACATAAGGCGCAACTAAGCAAGATAAATCGACGTGTGTTGGTTCATATTCTTCGACTCCGTGAGATTTAAAACAAAAAAATTGAAAAATACATCTACAAAAACCCAACGCAGATGGGACTCGAACCCATATCGCTCAGTTCTCATGGCGAAGCAACTTAGCGTTCGTCCACGCACGTCCTTGGCTACTATCAGCGTGGTTTTACACACATAATTCCCGATCCCGTAGGAATATCGGGATAAAAAGTATCCTTTGTTTTAATCAAGATCTCCAGCTATCTGCATACCAAGTTTCATTGCAATCGGTTCATTCGTTTTTGCGTAAAGGAGTCACAAACATACTGGTTTAATTTGCTTACACATAATTCACATCCTACTAATATTATTAATTATATGAAAGTTTGTGTGTTAGTAATTTATAATATTAGTAGGACAGTGGTCAAAAATTCACAAATGGGACCACTAAGTGACCTCTTAGTGTTGTACCAACAATCACTATCTGCAACTGCGGAGGAGGTCAAATTTTTAGGCAAATATTTTGTGCCATTAAGAGAATCACGATGAAAACGCAATAAACAAAATCAGTAATTAGTGACAGAGATAAAAATATTTAATCTATATTATTACATACTAAATGTTATCATGTTTGTTTAAATAAGTACATATTTACTTAATCGAACTAAATATTTACTATCTGGCTAAGTATCTCTAGGTACGTATAGATACGTACTATACCTACTTCCTTGTATTTATAAAATAATATACCTGCTACGTCCAATGCGCAAAATAAATGGTACCTACATGTTCCTCGTCTATATTGCATTGCTACAGTAAAGCAAAAGGAGGGGTATTCTAATATACTTATTCCAGGAACAGATATTTCTAATATTTTCCAATAGGCAATTAAAAAAACGTATTATTTATGTCTTACTAAAAGTTTAAGCTTCATTTCTGCATGAATTCACTAATGACCAGTATTTTTTTGGTGTAAGTATTTTAAAGAATTCCTACTAATATTATAAAGTGTATTTTTGTTACTTCTTCACACAAAACCTATTGAACCGATTGCGATGAAACTCGGTGTTCAAATAGCTGATGATTTGGTTTATTCCGACATTCCCACGGGTTCGGAACTTACGCAGGTGAAACCGCAGGGCGCTGCTAGTTATCAAATGAAATGCAGAAAAACTAGTCTTTAGTACGAAAATATTGTCCTAAACTATTTACCGCTGGGGAGAACTCCTCAAATCGCGACCACGATGCAATGCAATGCGAGGAGGAGGAAACGTTGGAAGACCACCTACTCGGTTGACCGAAGACATTGTAGCGGTCGCGGGGATCGGTATTTGTGGCGTCGTATGGGGGAAGCTTGGGAAGCTGAGAAAATCATAATGATGATACTATCTAGCTAGACTGAGAAGAAATATCTAATATGATTTTCTACGAATATTTCGATGACTGGTCGTTACTTATATCCGCGTCTAGTTAGCGTGTAGGTACTACAGACTTATCTCTACGTTGCATACAAACAAATCGACGGACACATTATTATTTGTACTTCTTTGCATATTCAATAAGTGTTGGACACTTAACTATGTGCTTAAGTTTGTTATCAGTTTAAACACTGTTCTCTATACTTAATTAGTATAATAATTTAAAAGCAACAACATTAGTCCCTAATTTCTACCCGTTAACAAGAACACATATACAAACTCACAAACTTTTAGGTTTATAATATAAGTAGGAAGGATAGTAGGATAGGATATGTACTTATGTATTTACAAAAGAAAAATATTTTTTTAATATTATATCCATAGTCCAGTCACCGTAACACAAGCTTAGTAGCCCACAGGCTTGATGGGGCTGTGTTTGTTTACAGAATTTATTTATTTTATTGCTTTTACTATATAACTAGCTCCACGCCGCGGTTTCACCCGCGTAATGCCCGAGCCCGCTGGAATATCGGAATCAAAAATAGCCTATGTCCTTCTCCAAGGTCCCATCTCTCATCCTGATTTCTATTGGCTTTGGATAGATCTCTATCCAAAGCCAATAGAAATCAGGCTATTTTAATCGCTGAAAATGGTCCAAGAGATACTTACAAAATATGACTGCAGTTTTCATATCAACGTCGTGAAAACTGATGAAAAATCGATAGCACAATATCTTACTAATATTATAATAATATATAAATTGATAAAACCTGCAAGTGCTAACTTACCTAGTTAGACCAATCTACCAAAGAGTACATGCTAACAGTCATGAACTTTGGATTCAATCTATGAACCTTGATCGAGGCTTTGGAACTGTGAACACAGCCCCATCAAGCCTGTGGTAAGCTACTAAGCTTGTGTTACGGTGACTAGACTATGGATATAATATTAAAAAAATATTTTTTTTTTGTAAATACATAAGTACATATCCTATCCTACTATCCTTCCTACTTATATTATAAACCTAAAAGTTTGTGAGTTTGTATATGTGTGTGTTTGTTACTCAATGACATAAAAACTGCTGAAACGATTACTATGAAACTCGGTACTTCGGTATCTTTCCAACCTCTTGTTAAGAGGAGTATATACGCCAACGACCTTGAAACTGAAAATCCCTGTCGGGCTCATCGAAAATTGTTGATTATTTCATGACGGAATGTCGTAGAACTTTTTTTTGTGCACAGATTGTAGGTGACATTGTTTCCTACATTTTCGTGTAGTTTTAAGACAAGAACCTCCTATTGGTGCAAAGCCTATCCAAATTTTAGACAAAAAATATCTGATTTGGCTAAAATGTCGATAGGCTTCAATACGTTTCGACATATTTGTATGGAAACTGCACTAAAATATCGGAAACAATGTCGCCTACAATCTGTACACAAAAAAAAGTTCTACGACATTCCGTCATGAAATAATCAACAATTTTCGATGCGCCCGACATGGATTTTCAGTTTTTTAGAATAGGGCCCTTAACGGGTAGAAATTAGGAACTAATGTTGTTGCTTTTAAATTATTATTATACTAATTAAGTATAGAGAACAGTGTTTAAACTGATAACAAACTTAAGCACATAGTTAAGTGTCCAACACTTAATGAATATGCAAAGAAGTACAAATAATAA
This sequence comes from Idaea biselata, assembly GCA_958496205.1. Taxonomy (NCBI): domain Eukaryota; kingdom Metazoa; phylum Arthropoda; class Insecta; order Lepidoptera; family Geometridae; genus Idaea; species Idaea biselata. Next base: position 20,010,874 of record OY292396.1, read on the forward strand.
TGTGTCCGTCGATTTGTTTATATGCAACGTAGAGATAAGTATGTAGTACACGCTAACTAGACGCGGATATAAGTAACGACCAGTCATCGTGACCTAACTAAATATTAATAAACGTGTAGTCTTTGAAATATTCGTAGAAAATCATATTAGATATTTTTTCTCAGGCTAGCTAATGGCGGGACGAGTTGGCCTCGCACAAAAGGGACTGGGCCCAACTAGCACTGGACGGAGAGGAGTGGAGAAAAGGGAGGGAGGCCTTTGCCCTGCAGTGGTACAAAATAGCCTAAAAATAAAATAAATAAATATCATCATGATCAATGTACCCAGTTACAAAAATTGTATTATGATAATTTTGAGTTTCTTACACAATAATGGTAAACATTGCCTGCAAATAGATTTGGCAATATATCTACGGCAGGTCGCCCGCTTGACCCCAAACCTCCCAGGGCCTAAGAAATTTATCCGCCACCGTGCGGGAAGAACTGGAGGTTAGGTAGTTTCACCTAGTCCCTTAGTCAACTTTTACGACACCCACGGGACGAGATGGAGTAACCCTGTTCTTTGTAATTTTGATGCCCTGTTGCAAAGAGTGTTTCGCATTCTCTGTTATATTTTACCTACAACAGATATTTGTTTTTGGACCGAAGCATCTGGAAATCTATGAGGGAGGCTTATGTCCAGCAGTGGACTTCTTACAGCTGAAATGATGATGATGATGAGATATTTGTTATCAGTATCACCCCTAGGTATTATTAGTTAAATATAGGATGTATATAGGTAATCAAATAAACTACTTATATCACATAACGATCTTTTTATAGAACATTGTAAAAAGTTTAAACCGTATAGTATTAAATTCCGTAGTGGTCACGTTTCTTGGTTTTTACCCGACTATTTCGAAGCCAATAGGAAAGGTAAAGATTTTGTATATGTAGGTATTCATGTATTTATGTTCCATACAGTAGTATAATACGATTGATACGACTGAATCGATCAAGAAGTCAAAAGATTTGTAATAATTTATGACAAAAACTATACATAAAATTTTATCAAAATTCTATGAAATTATGTTTGTAATTTACCGTGTATTTGTACAAATGCTATATTTTTCTATATTTGTGCGTCAATGCAAATATAGTTAATTAATTATGTTTTAGGTAGGTTTTAGGTACCTATCACTCTACAGTCTACCTACAGGATACAGAGTAGGTGAGTGTTCCATTTTCAATTAAAGCGATCGTCATACTGCCCTATTTGTCGCGCCTGTCAAACTACACCTAGACCACACATCGAACAAGTTAGTGTGGTACACATACCTAGTTATTTTCTTTCGATGTCTCGTGTGTAGTGTATGTATTTGTTTTTTAATTGTAGTCTATGATTTGAAACAGTCGACTACGTTGCACACACCTTCCTGAAGAAAAAATCCAAATACAAAGAACCAAAACGTCAGATCGTAGTCTGAAATTAAAAAACGAAGTATAGGTAACGATCGTTTTAGCAAGCTACAGCAATTAGGTACATATAAGAACTTTAATATCTTAATAACTTTTTCTTTTTAATTAGGTATTAGCACGCGAGATATTGTCTTGCATCTAGTATTTTCCATATTATCTTTGTTGTAAGTAGGTACCTATACTAAGTAAGTAGTTACGTATAACATATTATCACAATAATTATTTTAGCGTGACTATCGAATAACACCTACCAACTTCTTTATTTAATTTTCACGAGGTGCTGTTTACTTTTTGAGCCAAGTAACCTATGTTATTTATGTATTTATGTTGTCCTTATAGCTACCCACGGTTTCACCTGCGTCATTTGATTGTGTTCAGAAACAGTAAATTTAGTTTTTGAAAAAATAATGCCTTTAAAATTTCTAAACCTGACGGGATTTGTATCCGCAACACTTTCAAATCCTTATTTTGGAAAGAATTTATTCAAAAACTAAAATTTTCGAGTGTGGGAAATTCTTTACAATAGAATCTACATGGTACATTGATCATGAAACTACACTACATGTGTAGTGTGTACATGTGTAGTCATACATAACTACACTACATGTGTAGTGTAGTCATGTATGACGGGACAAGGACGGCGAACTGGATCTTCTCTATTCTCACTTATTGGTTTCTCAAGGGACCATTTTAGGACCTTTTCATGTCCTACTATAATTCCACAGATATTGGTTCAAATAGGTTAAAAATAACTATACCAATTAAAACTTAAAAAACCTTTATTCTAAAATCGTCAATAATAAATAATAGGATGGGATTTGATCGAAATTGCTGCGTATTTACAAATGTAAAGGGAGAGACGTACTGCTCTATTATCATCATCGAAATTATCAGGTTATAAACAGCCACGTCATCTTTAGATTACTGGCCAAGGTTATGGACTAAAAAATACATACATAGACGTAGCGTTTATATAACTGGTAGGTACCATATACAAAAATATAAACCTATATAGCCTCATTATTAAACGTGGAGTAAGGTCGGAGTGGTTTTACCACTTTTAGTTTCTGTCTGACAACTTTGAAACTCCGGCCTTAGTCCTCGTTTATTAATTAGGCTAATAAGATTTAATTTTTGTAGTATTATAAATATAAAAACAAAATTTGACGTAAACAAATTACACTGAATTAGATACAGTATTATGAAATAGATTAACTAAGTATTTTTTAATACTTGACGAACTTTTAACAAAATATTACTTTAAATTAAAGACATTTTTCGGTTTGAATCGCGTGGTTTTTATTACTTTTAGCATTGTTACAACGCTCAACGTTTCGAGACCTTTCCAGGTCTCTTCTTCAGGATAGACTAAGACATCTTAGTCTATCCTGAAGAAGAGACCTGGAAAGACTAAGACTAAGATAGACTAAGACATCTTAGTCTATCCTGAAGAAGAGACCTGGAAAGGTCTCGAAACGTTGAGCGTTGTAACAATGCTAAAAGTAATAAAAACCACGCGATTCAAACCGAAAAATGTCTTTAATTTCAATACAACATCGCGAAAACAGAAGAAGAATCTAAAATATTACTTATCAATTCAAGGCGACCGACTTTAAAATGTCCCACTCACGTAAATAATTATTTAAAAGTACCACCAGGGTACTATTCTATAACTAAATCCTCTCAACATCGCTTCATCATCGTAAGGTTTCAGAAATTGTTGTTTTTTGGCATGAAATTACACTTCAGAAGCTTTAGTCAGAGAAACTGCAAAATTGTCAAATATTGTTGATCCGTTTTCGAAATAAATATAACAATGCTAAAGTAATGTTGAGATTATTAAGTTATGTTATGTCTTACGAAGGACGATGACCGCAGACACCAATTTACCAACACTAATTGACACTCCGAGGACAACTATCCTTTTATCGTATAAAATTGTAACTTATTAAACAAACCTATCATCTTACAAATACACTCAACAACGTACTTAATGCCATTTGGAAGACGAACACAGATCACAACGATTCAGTCGAAGGACCTATCCTAACAGATAGGAATAAAGCACGGTAATGATGAGTCCTATGACCAGTGGCACCTTCCAAGAACTTAAGAAGGAGGACTCTTCGTTGACTTCCTTCACGTCCCAGCCACTAGACTTCCTCGCGACCTCGATCCGATCCTCGTCAACCACTTCCCCCACAATATATTTCTGCATCAGCTCTTTTGCGTCGAAACTGTGCCCCACATCTTCAAAGTCTTCAGAGGCGTCTTTACCGCACTGATTGACAAGAACCTCGTGGCCTCCAGGATGTTCGTCTAGGAACTTCGTCACATTGTATACGACATTGTTGATAATGAATACGGTTCCCTCTTTGGGGTCCTTTTCGGAGAGCTCTTTCCTTGTGAACTTTTTTGTGGCCATATTTGGAGCACGTTATGCCTGTTAGCGCAGTTGAGAACGACTGATGCGTGGTGATGCGGAGAGCGGAGGCGCGCGCGCCATTCTCCTCGCCCGTCCCTCACTTGTTATATTACTCCCCGCTTGATAATACGGGTTTTTATCAGAGAATATACCTTGTACATTCTTGCATATTATAGACAGCTGGTAAACAAACATGAAGTGCCGTAGAGGCATGATCACTGTGAACATGCAGTCTATTGACCATACCTAGATATTTTGTGTCTTGGAAGGCACAAAATATCTGTATGGTCGTGTATGTATTGTTTCATTGGAATGAAACAACAATTTAGGAAACAAATATCACTACAAATGTTAGGAAACAAAAACATACCATTTTTTTTCTTGAAATACCTACTTAGGTGTTGATTACCATTTTCATGGTTTTAGAGAGGTATTTTTAGTTGCTTAACATAGAATCCATATTTAAGTATAGGGATTCTAAGTTAAGCAACTTAATAAGTTAACACTAAGGTATATTCCTTTAGAGGGAAAGTCCCTCTAAAGGGGGTACTCTTTCCTCCAAACTTAACACAGTAGTCGACTGTTTCCTCCCTGGATACAGACATTAGAAAAAATATGTTTATGCCATAAAATCAATATCAGCGTTTTGATTTTGTTCATATTCCTATTTTTCTAAATTTTATTCCAATTAGAAAAAGAACGCATGGTCGTGGCAGATACAGGTTTTACGGCAAAAACATATTTGCTATAATGCGTTTATCCAAAGAGGAAACAGAGGACTACTTTTGTATGAGGAAAGAGTAGCTAAACTTTCCTCTTAATAAAAAAAACTAAATTATACCTATATAAATACTACCTATTATGTAATATGTTTGTTACCTGTTCCTCTACGCAGAAACTACTGAACTAAATATGATGAAATTAGGTAAGCGTGTGTACAGAAGTTCAAAGTCGTAGGTAACCCGGTTGTAGGTCTGTACAAATTGGTATTAAATTATTCCATATGACCTCTGCCATCTCATTACCACACTGCGCAATGCCATTGTGACGTGCTATGCCAATCAACAATGCCCCCGAATATAAAATAGGAATCTTATACTTACAATGCCCTATTTGTCTTGCAAAATTTACTTATTAATTTATTTGTTTTAGTATGAACGCTGATCTTCCATCCAAACCCTTATGAAATTGAAAACCACCTAAGTGATCATAATATTAACTACATAACTAAACAAATTTACATTATCTTATATATAAAATTTCCATGTCACAGTGTTAGTTACCGTACTCCTCCGAAACGGCTTCACCGATCTCCACCAAACTTCACATACGCATTCAGTAGGTCTGAGAATCGGCTACTATCTATAATTTATAAGGCAAAACAACGTTTACCGGGTCAGCTAGTTATATTATAAATTAACTTATCAAATATTAATTACAAAAAACTTAACTAAACAAAACAAAGAAAAACAAAATCACCAAAATCGCAATGGATAACCTTTGCAGCAGGAACGGACATCATGCCCTATTTATTTGTATAACCTATTCCTCTATATTATTGTTAACCACTTAGTTTGCATACAAATAACTTTATTGGCCACAATAAAAAAGTAATTATACCTACTTACCCACAAAAATATACAGTAAATAAGTACAATAAATCTGTAACCTTTGCGTTAGGGTCAATTCACACGTACCACAACCACACCACAGCCACAACCACACCACAACGACGCGGACGCCACGTGGTCGGGCGTATATTTTGTATTGAAAATGAACATTACAATTCACACGTACCACATTTTGCCGTTGTTTATCGACCACTTGTGTAATACGACCACATCGCAACCACATCGCGACGGCAACGCCACCACCGGCGGCGGCACCGCGCAGGCGCTGTTAACAAATGTATTGAACCTAGGCAACACTGATGGAAGCTCTATCTATACCCATAGCTTGGTACTAAGTTGGCATCGCAGAACGATATAATACCTTAAAATCGATGTAGATGGCACAGTACACAGTAGTTCCTTTGGTGTATTGTGTAGATGGCGTGGAAAAACCATAAACACACCGACTAATTTATGTAGATTGCCATGTTATCCAAAGTCTCCGAACATTGGAGTTTATTTCCTATTGATTTTGTAATAAATTTAATGATTTGTTAATTGACTATATAAAATATGTATAATTTAAGAAATTAACCGTTATGTTATACAATAGCTGCAAGTAAATATAATATTTGATATTTGAAAAGAAGAAAAAACAGCGGACTATCTGGACCAATTTAAATTTACTATGAAATATGAAGTTTATGTTAATGGCAACACGGGAAAGTCTTAATAGTCCGGGCGGCGGCTGCAAAATATCAACCTCATCGAATAACTGAAAAATATCACTTTCCACGAAAAAAAGACCTAAACAAAATAAGAAAAAAATTGGTCTGCCGGGGTACAGCTTGGGGGTCCTTCGCAGTGAATTAAAATATGGTCCACCTCGGACCATCATTTTATCTCATGTGGCGAACGAAACCTTCTTCTTGGCTTTAGAATTAATTAATAGAGTCTAAAAAATCATGTCGTCCGAGACCGGTGTTGGAGGGTTCCGCAGACCAACCAATTTTACGAGTCCGGTCGGGAGGTCCATTTTACCTCAGTAACCGAGTTACCGGATGAAACTAAGTTTTTCTAGTGGCTAAAATTATGCTCTTTAAATATAAGTTGGTCTGCCATCTCGCAACCTGGTAGTTGACCGACATCCACGATCTTTGTGCGAGAGCGCAGTTCTGTGTTTCGGATTTTGTCCATTAATTTGACACTCAAAATACTGCGCTCCATCGCTCGCTGGCAAACCCCGAGGCTGGTCTTCTGTGAGTACGTGTCTTGTCCGGGTTGGTTCCGGACGAGAATAGGCCAACCCCAACTCTTCATACTAGGGTGTCGTAGAAGGCGACTGATGGTTCTCACGTATTTTCTTCACGCACATTTTCTAAGGACTTGCTTTAGAGAAATGTATGGAAAAGACAGATTCGAATTTTGAAAACTCTTTGCACACTAGCGTGCAAAATTCACACAGAAATCTGCGTGCAAAACGATTTTTTCCGAAGTTGTGAGGTGAGAAGTATATGTAAAACTGGGTTCTCTTCTCACGGTGCGAGATATCACGAGATAATGAATGATACTTCTAGTCTAAGGTAGCTTGAATATCTCGTATCACTAAACCAGAGCCCTTCACTACGCTCAGAGTTCAATATGACTCCTTTGACATGAGGCATGACTTAGTATCTCGGTTATATACCATGAAATGTTCATAAAAAATATTTTTCCTCAATTAAATACGCTGTTCACAATATATTCAATATTTTTACTATAAAAACATTTAATATTCTGTAACACCTCTGTGTAAATCGTTTAGCTAGTTATCTAGCTTAAAGATTTATTTATGATAAAAACTGCTAGTCCTATCACTGTAATACCTAAAGGTGAAACTATTTTTTTTTAATTATTTATTGCAATATTTATATAGGTCAATATTTATATAGATAGTAAGTTCTTAAAATTAAATGAATCTAGTAAGATTAGGTACATTTTTTACTAAAATAACAGAAATGCTATCTGTTATAGGTAGGTATATATTATTTCTTACTAGGAATAAATGAATTCGCAAACAAATCTATTTTAATTTAACTCTTTACATTCCTCCCTAGAAATAGGTATTTCGATCTGATTTAAAATCAAGATTTTTTACATTTGAAATAGAAAAAATCTTGAAAAATCAAGAAAAAATATTAATGGTTAAAACTGAACTTTCGAAGGTCGGTTGTAGCGACGCTGATAAGAGGTGGTTTTGGGATAAACTCGGCGAGGTCCTTGGGGCTATCTCGTTGTCACAGGGAATCGTTTTGGGTGGTGATCTGCACGGTCATGTGGGTGAAATGGGGGTGGAATTTGAACGTGTTCATGGAGGCTACGGATATTATGAGGAAGGGAAAAAAATCCTACGTAGGTACGTGTGCCATTGCCGACCTGGAACTCGTGAACATACCTTTCTAGAACCTTTTGAATTATTTAATTCGGACATTTCATTCAAAAGATATTGGTGTATGTAGGTACCTATTGGTTCCCGACATATTTTTTCAACTTAATTAAAAAATAATATTAGGGGTTCCTACGTCAAGTTAGTACTGTTGTTTGTACCTTTATTATTCCTTATTGGAATCACTCTTAACTCTTACTAAAGGGCGCCAAGGAGATATTTGCACACGGGCGCTACATGAGCTAGAGACGCCCCTGGTCACACTATAATAAAATAAATTATTTTATTATAGTAGTTACCTACCTATCAGTTTGAACCGAACTTAAAACAAAATGTTCAGAGTTGCGTGTTCATAAGTGGTCGGACTGCAAAAACTACCGCGAGCGAGATGGCAGACCAACTTATGTTTAGAGAGCATAATTTTAGCCACTAGAAAAACTTAGTTTCATCCGGTAACTCGATGAGGTAAAATGGACCTCCCGACCGGACTCGTAAAATTGGTTGGTCTGCGGAACCCTCCAACACCGGTCTTGATTTTTTAGACTCTATTAATTAATTCTAAAGCCAAGAATAATGTTTCGTTCAGTAACCACATGAAATAAAATGATGATCCGAAGTGGACCATATTTTAATTCACTGCGAAGGACCCCCCAAGCAGTACCCCGGCAGACCAATTTTTTTCTTATTTATTTTAGGTCTTCTTTTCGTGGAAAGTGATATTTTTCAGTTATTCGATGAGGTTGATATTTTGCAGCCGCCGCCCGGACTATATCATGGCATGTTGGTTGAATAGTTTGTGTTGAAGAATTATCTTCAATTATCTTGGAAAAACTTATGTTTTCTCCGTTATTACGTTGAGTTGCGTGAACTTTGTTGCTCCGCATTAGTGTTGGTGTATTTTGGAAGCGAAAAATTGACTCTTTGTGTTGTTTATTTTTAAGTGAATATATTGTTTGTGTTGTGAACTTATTTCAATATGGCTTACGTTTATAGAAAATGTGAAAAGCAAAGATAATTTAATGCCTGGCAAAGTGCCGGGCATTAAATTATCTCGGTTTCCTAAACCTGGAAGAAGAAATGCTTTGCGGTAAGTTCTGTTTATACCTACTAACCTAAAAAGTCAGAATCACGATATCTTTGCACCTCCTACGAACCCTAGAAATAGAAAATAACTATATAACGTACATACCCTTACCCATGTATTGTAAATTATTGCAAATTTAAACATAGATAGGTACGTATTTCGTTTTTCAGCTGTGAAATGTGGACAAAATGTTGCTTTCCCAATCCCCCTTTGTCATCTCCGGATTTCCAACCAAAGTTGTTGTAAAGTAGCCGTATTGTTGTATCTATACCTTAATTTTTATCCCTAAGTTTGTAAGAAAAGTTATTTTTATTTTCCAGGATCAGCATTTAATGAATATAATGGGCACAAGTTCATCTCATTCGACGGTTCACGTTAATTCCCAGCCGGGACCGTCCATCTTTGGGAAATTTACAACTACCTACCGCATTGCTAAACCATAAGGTAAGTTTGTACTACATTGAAAAAAAAAATGATTTCCTTCTCTCGATATACCAGGTAGGTAAACTTATTCACCTGTTCTGTTTATACCTACTAACCTAAAAAGTCAGAATCACGATATCTTTGCACCTCCTACGAACCCTAGAAATAGAAAATAACTATATAACGTACATACCCTTACCCATGTATTGTAAATTATTGCAAATTTAAACATAGATAGGTACGTATTTCGTTTTTCAGCTGTGAAATGTGGACAAAATGTTGCTTTCCCAATCCCCCTTTGTCATCTCCGGATTTCCAACCAAAGTTGTTGTAAAGTAGCCGTATTGTTGTATCTATACCTTAATTTTTATCCCTAAGTTTGTAAGAAAAGTTATTTTTATTTTACAGGATCAGCATTTAATGAATATAATGGGCACAAGTTCATCTCATTCGACGGTTCACGTTAATTCGCAGCCGGGACCGTCCATCTTTGGGAAATTTACAACTACCTACCGCATTGCTAAACCATAAGGTAAGTTTGTACTACATTGAAAAAAAAAATGATTTCCTTCTCTCGATATACCAGGTAGGTAAACTTATTCACCTGTTCTGTTTATACCTACTAACCTAAAAAGTCAGAATCACGATATCTTTGCACCTCCTACGAACCCTAGAAATAGAAAATAACTGTATAACGTACATACCCTTACCCATGTATTGTAAATTATTGCAAATTTAAACATAGATAGGTACGTATTTCGTTTTTCAGCTGTGAAATGTGGACAAAATGTTGCTTTCCCAATCCCCCTTTGTCATCTCCGGATTTCCAACCAAAGTTGTTGTAAAGTAGCCGTATTGTTGTATCTATACCTTAATTTTTATCCCTAAGTTTGTAAGAAAAGTTATTTTTATTTTCCAGGATCAGCATTTAATGAATATAATGGGCACAAGTTCATCTCATTCGACGGTTCACGTTAATTCGCAGCCGGGACCGTCCATCTTTGGGAAATTTACAACTACCTACCGCATTGCTAAACCATAAGGTAAGTTTGTACTACATTGAAAAAAAAAATGATTTCCTTCTCTCGATATACCAGGTAGGTAAACTTATTCACCTGTTCTGTTTATACCTACTAACCTAAAAAGTCAGAATCACGATATCTTTGCACCTCCTACGAACCCTAGAAATAGAAAATAACTATATAACGTACATACCCTTACCCATGTATTGTAAATTATTGCAAATTTAAACATAGATAGGTACGTATTTCGTTTTTCAGCTGTGAAATGTGGACAAAATGTTGCTTTCCCAATCCCCCTTTGTCATCTCCGGATTTCCAACCAAAGTTGTTGTAAAGTAGCCGTATTGTTGTATCTATACCTTAATTTTTATCCCTAAGTTTGTAAGAAAAGTTATTTTTATTTTCCAGGATCAGCATTTAATGAATATAATGGGCACAAGTTCATCTCATTCGACGGTTCACGTTAATTCCCAGCCGGGACCGTCCATCTTTGGGAAATTTACAACTACCTACCGCATTGCTAAACCATAAGGTAAGTTTGTACTACATTGAAAAAAAAAATGATTTCCTTCTCTCGATATACCAGGTAGGTAAACTTATTCACCTGTTCTGTTTATACCTACTAACCTAAAAAGTCAGAATCACGATATCTTTGCACCTCCTACGAACCCTAGAAATAGAAAATAACTATATAACGTACATACCCTTACCCATGTATTGTAAATTATTGCAAATTTAAACATAGATAGGTACGTATTTCGTTTTTCAGCTGTGAAATGTGGACAAAATGTTGCTTTCCCAATCCCCCTTTGTCATCTCCGGATTTCCAACCAAAGTTGTTGTAAAGTAGCCGTATTGTTGTATCTATACCTTAATTTTTATCCCTAAGTTTGTAAGAAAAGTTATTTTTATTTTACAGGATCAGCATTTAATGAATATAATGGGCACAAGTTCATCTCATTCGACGGTTCACGTTAATTCGCAGCCGGGACCGTCCATCTTTGGGAAATTTACAACTACCTACCGCATTGCTAAACCATAAGGTAAGTTTGTACTACATTGAAAAAAAAAATGATTTCCTTCTCTCGATATACCAGGTAGGTAAACTTATTCACCTGTTCTGTTTATACCTACTAACCTAAAAAGTCAGAATCACGATATCTTTGCACCTCCTACGAACCCTAGAAATAGAAAATAACTATATAACGTACATACCCTTACCCATGTATTGTAAATTATTGCAAATTTAAACATAGATAGGTACGTATTTCGTTTTTCAGCTGTGAAATGTGGACAAAATGTTGCTTTCCCAATCCCCCTTTGTCATCTCCGGATTTCCAACCAAAGTTGTTGTAAAGTAGCCGTATTGTTGTATCTATACCTTAATTTTTATCCCTAAGTTTGTAAGAAAAGTTATTTTTATTTTCCAGGATCAGCATTTAATGAATATAATGGGCACAAGTTCATCTCATTCGACGGTTCACGTTAATTCGCAGCCGGGACCGTCCATCTTTGGGAAATTTACAACTACCTACCGCATTGCTAAACCATAAGGTAAGTTTGTACTACATTGAAAAAAAAAATGATTTCCTTCTCTCGATATACCAGGTAGGTAAACTTATTCACCTGTTCTGTTTATACCTACTAACCTAAAAAGTCAGAATCACGATATCTTTGCACCTCCTACGAACCCTAGAAATAGAAAATAACTATATAACGTACATACCCTTACCCATGTATTGTAAATTATTGCAAATTTAAACATAGATAGGTACGTATTTCGTTTTTCAGCTGTGAAATGTGGACAAAATGTTGCTTTCCCAATCCCCTTTTGTCATCTCCGGATTTCCAACCAAAGTTGTTGTAAAGTAGCCGTATTGTTGTATCTATACCTTAATTTTTATCCCTAAGTTTGTAAAAAAAGTTATTTTTACTTTCCAGGATCAGCATTTAATGAATATAATGGGCACAAGTTCATCTCATTCGACGGTTCACGTTAATTCCCAGCCGGGACCGTCCATCTTTGGGAAATTTACAACTACCTACCGCATTGCTAAACCATAAGGTAAGTTTGTACTACATTGAAAAAAAAAAATGATTTCCTTCTCTCGATATACCAGGTAGGTAAACTTATTCACCCTTCGTACTTGAACACTTATGTTTTACGACTTTTTGAAATTCAGACTTTTTTTAAATTTATAAGTATACATAAAGGTTTTTTTGTCAAGACTGAAAACCGTTGTTATTAAAAGTATAGGCAATTAATGTTTGTTGTTACTATTACTCAATAATAATAATAATAGGTAATCTTGGGAAATCTGCCTCAAGTAGTGAGTTTGTCATCCCTAGCTATCAACCTATAATACTAAGTTTCATCACAATTGGTTCAGTAGTATTACATAGGTATACGTGGAGATGTAACAAACATAAACATATTCATACACAGGATTACGGATTTTCACATTTATCATATTAATAGGATAAACTAACAAAACTGGTCATAACACCTATGAAATAATAATTATTATATGAAATATTTTACAGGATCTACTAAATGTGTAGACCAGGGCCGGGCCACTACAACCAGGGCCGTTCGCTGCAGGACCATCAAGTAAGCAAACTACCTATATTTATGCTTAGATTAAAACAAAAACTTGAGAGGTGTCAAGGGACACCTGGATGGAACGAAATTCCTTATAACTATAGCAAAAAGTGTCGTTACAACTTTTGGTCTTAATTTTTTCCGTCTAGCCCCCTTTCGCAACGCGCGATAAGGAACTTCGTTCCAAAAACTAAAGATACGGTACCTAGTCACGGCAAATGAGACGATTAAACTGCATCTAGCTGACGCACTAGCCTCAGTTGTATGTCGAACCGTTGCCGCGTGAGCAAGTGCTGTCTCACTGCGATTATCTTTTTGAAATACATCAGAATGCCTTCTTGCTCGTTTTACAAATGCCTGAATCATTCAGGGAAACACAAAAAAAACATTTTACACATAATTTTACTCAAATAATAAAATAAAATGTATAGTAAAAATACCTATATTTAAAGACAAATGTTTTTAAATACAATAATTATGTGAAAGTGCATATAGGTGTTTCTAACTCATTTTTCAAATACGCAATGTTAGAATAATATGCCGTATCTACTCTTGTTTGTTTTCATCTAAGTATTTATGATCGGTTATTAACAATTAGCCGTGTAGCCCCGGAATAGAATAGGGTTACCCCATCTCATCCCGTGGGTATCGTAAAAGGCGACTGAGGGATCGGAGGGAGAAAAGCAAACCTTAAGTTCTCCCCGCGCGGTGACGGATAAACTGCTTGATCCCTAAAAGGGTTGGTGTCAGGCAAGCGGCCGGCCGTAAAAACATTGCTAAATCTAATTGCAGAAGGTAGGTATGGTCAATGATGACTTACCGACCGCGCCGACCCCAAATAAAAAAAAAAACAATGAAGGGTTTAGCGGACCCCGGGGTCCCGAGAGGGATGCAATCGGGAACATCGCTCGGATGAGAAGAATTAACAATAATACATCAGCACAATTGGTTCGTATACATAGGCGAGGTAACAAACATAACCATATTCACACACAGGATTACGGACTTTCGCATTTATTATATTAATAGGATAAAGTAACAAATTGGTCATATTACACCTATGAAACAATAATTTTATGTGAAATATTTTACAGGATCAACTAAATGTTAAGACATCTCAACCAGGGTCGTCCGCTGCAGTTGAAGTTCTGGACCATCAGGAGATAACGATTTATTTGTGATAGGAACTGCTAGTCCTATTAATTTAATACCTAAAGGTGAAACTGTCTGTGTAAGTCTCACACAAAACCGCTGAACCGGTTTTTTAAATGATTTATTTCAATATTTATTTGAATAGGTCAATATTTATATAGGTAGCAGATCTTAAAATCTAAAATTAATGTTATGATATTGAATTTCTGTTATTTGAGTTAAAAATGTAATCTTACTATTAGGAATAAATGAATTCGCAAACAAATCTATTTTAACTCTTTACATTCCCTTCTAGAAATAGGTATTTCGATCCGGTTTAAAATCAAGATTTTTTCTAATAGAAATTACATATCAATAGAACAATAATTATTCTATTGAAATGTAATTTCTTTCTGAATTTCCATTAGAAAAAATCTTGATTTTAAACCAGATCGAAATACCTATTTCTAGAGATTATTAATTGAACTGAACTTTCGAAGGTTCCCGCCAAAAATGCTTGTTGCCAAAATGCTTTGCTAGGCCACGAGATGGCGCTGTAATAAAAAAAAGCAATATAATTTTGTATACATCCATTTCGTATGGTGTCGACATTCTTCTCCGCTAGGAGTATAAGTGTTCGGTGGCACCGCGGCCACATCGCCACGACATGACAGGGTCAATTCACACGTACCACAACCACACCACATCGACATTTTGTCGGTACCACAACGCAACTGCAAAAAGTCGCTGCGACAATATTCACACGTAACCACAGCTTGACCACATTTTGGCGCTGCGACGTGGTGTGATTGTGGTACGTGTGAATTGACCCTTAGTTTAACTATGTTGCAAAAGGTAGATAGTGTTATTTTCGATTAATTAATAATTATTATTTTAAATTACCAAATATCAAGGTAAATTTCTTGCCACTTTTCAACTTACCGTGCAACTTTGCGACGAAAGTCAAGAGTCATCGTGTATTTTGGGCTCTAAGTTACAGATACATACGACACTGACACTTTCCCTTAAACAGCCCACACCTTAACACACATTCAGGAATTTCTCTAAATGTGTCCGTTTTATGTAAAGCGTAAGTGTAAGTGTCATCGTATATTTTAAGGGTTAGCGTAGGATTTTGCAAGTGCAATGATAGGAATAAGAATCTTGTTCAGAATGGTAATGTCTTCGAGCACGCTGCTCACGTAATACGTAAGTAGGTAACTCACACGCAAAGGAAGTGCCTAAATATGTACTGTTGTTGTTGTACTGGTGTTGTTACTTACCTAAGTAAGTCCATGTGAAAGTGATTGAAAGCATATCTTACATACCATTCGCACAAGTAAACGCAATATGCGAATCTAAAAGCGGCCAAATGCAAGTCGGACTCGCGCATGAAGGGTTCCGTACCGTACCATTGTCACGATTGGGTACGGAACCCACTCAATAAACACCAAGTGAATGCAACGACTGACCGACACTGACACTAGTTTATCATTAGATGGTGTCAGTGTCTAGACCAGACGGACAGCGAGACAGCGGAGTCTCAGTAATAGGGTCCCGTTTTTACCCTTTGGGTACGGAACCCTTTAAAATATTTCGAACGTTGCGTCGTTGTTAGAATATCCACCATCTAGGTCAGTGGTTCCCTAAGTGGGGGGGGCGCCCCCCAGGGGGGCGCAGAGACCTTTCCAGGGGGGCGCGGGCCACGCGGGATCGCTGAGAGAATGCATTCCAGACTGCTCGATATGACCGATGAAAATATTTGAAATTGACGACTGTCAAGAATCTTTGGTACTACTTACCAAATACCTTTTGTATGACTTTGTAAAACTTCAATGAGCAATAAGAATACTTATTTTGTTATTATTATTTTTTTTATTCAGACCTGATAATCTGGACTGGAGGACGGGGGGGGGCGCGGATTTTTTTTTATGGTCGAAAGGGGGCGTGGTTCAAATAAGTTAGGGAACCCCTGATCTAGGTAATCTAAGTAGCAGACCGTGCACTACCGTGCACTGTACGATTTTTACAATGTAGGTATTTGATGCGGCTCCTGAAAATTGTTACAGTGATAGTTTACTGCAGCGACAGCAGGATATTTCCGTTTCCAAATTTTCATTTTAATATTATATTTACATAACAAATCGACAAGAAATTCGAAAACACATCGACATTTTTGTTCGACGTGTGCGGGTAGTAGGTGTGTGGCAACTGGCAACTCTAAATCGTATACGTCTACCAACATCTATACTATAATCTATTATTACTATTATAAAGCGGAAGAGTTTGTTTGTTTTTTTGTTTGTTTGTTTGTTTGAACGCGCTAATCTCAGGAACCACTGGTCCGATTTGAAAAATTCTTTCGGGGTTGGATAGTCCATTTATTGAGGAAGGCTATAGGCTACTTTTGATCCCGATATTCCCACGGGATCGGGACTTATGCGGGTGAAACCGCGGGGAGC
The DNA here is from genome assembly GCA_958496205.1 of Idaea biselata. Lineage (NCBI taxonomy): Eukaryota > Metazoa > Arthropoda > Insecta > Lepidoptera > Geometridae > Idaea > Idaea biselata. Next base: position 20,027,515 of record OY292396.1, read on the forward strand.
TGCTAGTAATATTATAAAGCGGAAGAGTTTGTTTGTTTTTTTGTTTGTTTGTTTGTTTGAACGCGCTAATCTCAGGAACCACTGGTCCGATTTGAAAAAATCTTTCGGTGTTGGATAGTCCATTTATTGAGGATGGCTATAGGCTATATTATATTTTCAAAAAAAATAGGGATCCTTACTAAAAGTTCAATAATGTAACACAAGGTGTGAAAAAAATTACCAAAAAATTCCTTACGCCGCGTGCGCTGCGAAAACTGTTGGATGTAGAACAAAACTATTTACTACAACTTTGTAGAACATGTAATTGTCTACCAAAAACATCGCGACACCATATGTCTAACTATTGTAGTTATCTCACAATAAGTATTTTTGTAATTTTTGTAAATAATTAAAATGCCGTCGCTTTAATAACCTTTTATTTTGTACCTTGGTATTAATCCTTATCAAAATAAATTACTTCATATTCAAGACGAATTCAATACCTTTCTAGGACCTTTTGAATTATTTAATTCGGACATTTCATTCAAAAGATATCGCGATATTAAAAATGTAAGTAATGTTGCAACCAAATAAGTATTAAGTATTGCGCGCGCATGTATGAGCGCGGTCGGCTCCTTGCAAAGCGGTTGTGCTCAGCGATACTTTTTAATACTTTTTTAGGGTTCCGTACCCAAAGGGTAAAAACGAAACCCTATTACTGAGACTTCGCTGTCTGTCTGTCTGTCTGTCCCCTTGTCCGTCTGTCACCAGGCTGTCTCTCATCTATCTATCTCTATCTCATGAACCGTTATAGCTATACGGTTGACATTTTTACAGAAGATGTATTTCGGTAGCCGCTACAACAACAAATACTAAAAACAAAATAAAATAAAAATTTAAGAGAGGCTCCCATACAACATACGTCTTTTTTAGTTATTGTTGTCAATTTCCGTATCTAATTGGATTTTGTATTATTATAATTTTTGTACAGATGTTATAAGTACAGAATAATAAATAAACAAATCTAGCTGTGTAGCCCCGACATTAGCTGTGTAGCCCCGGCATAGAATAGGGTTACCCCATCTCATCCCATGGGTGTCGTAAAGGCGACTAAGGGATCTGAGGGAGATTAGCTAACCTTAAGGGCCCTATACTGAAAAACTGAAAATCCATGTCGGGCGCATCGAAAATTGTTGATTATTTCATGACGGAATATCGTAGAACTTTTTTTTGTGTACAGGTTGTAGTCGACATTGTTTCCGATATTTTAGTGCAGTTTCCATACAAATTTGTCGAAACGTATTGAAGCCTATGGAGATTTTAGCCAAATCAGACATTTTTTGTCTAAAATTTGGATAGGCTTTGCACCAATAGGGGGTTCTTGTCTTAAAACTACACCAAAATGTAGGAAACAATGTCACCTACAATCTGTGCACAAAAAAAAGTTCTACGACATTCCGTCATGAAATAATCAACAATTTTCGATGAGCCCGACAGGGATTTTCAGTTTCAAGGTCGTTGGCGTTGATACTCCTCTTAAGTACTCCCCGCGCGGTGGCGGATAAACTGCTTGATCCCTTAGAGGGTTGGTGTCAGGCAGGCGGCCGGCCGTAAAAACAATGCCAAATCTAATTGCAGCAGGTATGGTCAATGATGACTTACCGACTGCGCCGACCCCAAATAAAAAAAAACAATTTGGGGTTTAGCGGACCCCGGGTTCTCGAGAGGGATGCAACCGGGAACATTGCTCAGATGAGAAGAAATAAATAAACGAATTCCTGAAAGTCACTTTTCTACGCGGACGAAGTCGCGGGCACTGCTAGTTATTACTATTATAAAGCGGAAGAGTTTGTTTGTTTGTTTGTTTGAACGCGCTAATCTCAGGAACCACTGGTCCGATTTGAAAAATTCTCTCGGGGTTGGATAGTCCATTTATTGAGGAAGGCTATAGGCTACTTTTGATCCCGATATTCCCACGGGATCGGGACCTATGCGGGTGAAACCGCGGGGGCCTGCTAGTTTTTTCATAAAAATATACCTACTGATGAAAAAAACGTAACGTACTGATGCATAAAATTTGTGGGTAAATTAAATAATTGGAGCAGGTTCTAAATTCAAATGAGATTTTTTGAGTTTTGAGAGAGTTTCTGTAAGAACCCTTTTTAGGGTTCCGTAGCCAAATGGCAAAAACGGAACCCTTATAGATTCGTCATGTCTGTCCGTCTGTCCGTCTGTCCGTCTGTCCGTCTGTCCGTCTGTCCGTCTGTCCGTCTGTCCGTCTGTCCGTCTGTCCGTCTGTCCGTCTGTCCGTCTGTCCGTCTGTCCGTCTGTCCGTCTGTCCGTCTGTCCGTCTGTCCGTCTGTCCGTCTGTCCGTCTGTCCGTCTGTCCGTCTGTCCGTCTGTCCGTCTGTCCGTCTGTCCGTCTGTCCGTCTGTCCGTCTGTCCGTCTGTCCGTCTGTCCGTCCGTATGTCACAGCCACTTTTTTCCGAAACTATAAGAGCTATACTTTTGAAACTTGGGAAGTAGATGTATTCGGTGAACCGCATTAAGATTTTCACACAAAAATAGAAAAAAAACAATAAATTTTTGGTGTTCCCCATATTTAAAACTGAAACTCAAAATTTTTTTTTTCATCAAACCTATACGTGTGGGTATCTATGGATAGGTCTTTAAAAATGATCTTGAGGTTTCTAATATCATTTTTTTCTAATCTGAATAGTTTGCCCGAGAGACACTTCCAAAGTAGTAAAATGTGTGTCCCCCCCCTGTAACTTCTAAAATAAGAGAATGATAAAACAAAAAAAAATATATGATGTACATTACCATGCAAACTTCCAACGAAAATTGGTTTGAACGAGGTCTAGCTAGTAGTTTTTTTTGAATACGTCATAAACCATAAATCGCAATTTTCCTTTCATTCAATTCAAAAATGTACGGAACCCTTCGTGCGCGAGTCCCACTCGCACTTGGCCAGTTTTTACCTTTTGAGGTATCTACGGAACCCTAAATTAATACAACCCTTTTTGATAAGTTTTCATACTTAGGTACATTCATGTCCATCTACTGACAGTCCTTACAAAGTAATTTATTGATCATCAAAAGTAGCCTATGCTACTCAGGATGAATGTAGCTTTCTAATGGTGAAAAATTTCTTGAAATCGGTCCAGTAGTTTCGGAGATTACCCCCAATGTACATACATACATACATGTTACCAACGTTACCTCTTTATAATATTAGTACTTATAGAAGTATAGATTGTATAGGTACCTACTTGTCTTTTAAGTTTTTACAAAAGCCTCATAGGTACTTCATTTTAGACAAGAAGTAGGTAAGCAAGGTCAAAATATTTTTTATGTAAGTACCTAGGTACTTATGTAGTATTTAGATTAATTATATTAATAAAACTACCAATCCACTGATCCGACCAAAATTTAAAAAAGGGGAGCAGTTAGGAATCTTTACATTTTTGTATTATGCTAACCAATAGGTACTACTTTCAGCATCTGGTTGTTTCTTTAAGTATCTTACGTACTCGTATATTGTATTACCTCTTTACAATATTAGAATAAATGTACATAAGTACAAAAACCAATATAGGTAACATAAATATAGTTACTTATATTCGTTGTCTAGTACCCACAGTACAAGTCTAGTTGTATTGTACGTCCAGCAAAATTTATTTTAATTTTTTTTAGAATCTATATTTAGCATACTATAGCTGAGTCCCGCGGTTCCACCTGCGTAAGTCTTGATACCGTGGGAATTTCAAAAAACCCTTTCTTAGCGGTCACTCATAAAATTTTAGCTCTCTACTATCAGCAGTTTAGGCTGCGTGTTGATCAGTCAGTCAGGCAGGACATAGCATTTTATAGCTATCTATAGATAGATTGACGGTTCCGGTCCTGCATGTCGTTTAGATCCATTATGTCCCTGTACTAATATGTCCCTTCCCCAATAAGGTCCGTAAATAGAAGGATAGTTACCTAGTTAATTAGGTGAATTGATCACTGCGTTAGGATATTAGCTAGTAAAAGTAGTCGTTAGTCGTAACTGCATTATTAAGTAGGATATAGGCGTAAAAGTAGGTAGTCGTTAGTCGTAACTGCATTAGGATATTATTAGCTAGTAAAAGTAGTCGTTAGTCGTAACTGCATTAAGTAGGATATAGGCGTAAAAGTAGGTAGTCGTTAGTCGTAACTGCATTAAGTAGGATATAGGCGTAAAAGTAGGTAGTCGTTAGTCGTAACTGCATTAGGATATTATTAGCTAGTAAAAGTAGTCGTTAGTCGGAACTGCATTGGATGTTATTAGCTAGTAAAAGTAGGCGTTAGTCATAACTGCATTAGGATATTATTAGCTTGTAAAAGTGGTCGTTAGTCGTAACTGCATTAGGATATTATTAGCTAGTAGAAGTAGGCGTTAGTCATAACTGCATTAGGATATTATTAGCTTGTAAAAGTGGTCGTTAGTCGTAACTGCATTAGGATATTAGCGTAAAACTAATCGTTCCTTATTCATCGACAGCAATGTTTTCGAGAGTTTACTTACGTTTTCGTTTTACCATAGTTAATCGATGGTCACTGCCCGTCTGCTCGATCTCAAGGATAGCCACTTCTCGGTTGACCCACCTACCTAACAGTCTGCCACACTCATTTCGCAAACAAGACAACACTGACACAAAGTTATTTTATTTTTATTTTCACCTGCGCAAGTTTCGACCCTGTGAAATCGGAATAAAACGTACCCTATGTTACTCTTAATTATTTTAAACTAGTTGCGTCCCGCGGTTTCACCCGCGTAAGTCCCGATCCCGTGGGAATATCGGGATCAAAAGTATGTTACTCCTCGATAATGTAGCTTTCTTTTGGTGAAACAATTTTTGAAATCTGTCCAGTAGTTTTTGAGTGTCATACAAACATAAGAACACACACTCATTAAACACAAATCTTTCCTCTTTATAATATTAGTGTAGATTACGGTCCAGTGGTTTTGGAGATTACTTCCAACATACATACATGTTACCAACGTTTCCTCTTTATAATCTTCTTATTTATAAAATTTCCATGTCACAATGTTAGTTATCGTACTCCTCCGAAACGGCGCGACCGATTTTTACCAAATTTTATATGCGTATTCAGTAGGTCTGAGAATCGGCTACTATCTATAATTTATAAGGCAAAACAACGTTTTCCGGGTCAGCTAGTATTAGTAGGTATACACATTATGCGCAGGAGCACTGACAATCGACATTGCCAATTTAATTGCAATACGAGAAGTATCGTATTGCACTATGCAATATCATTGCAGTAGGTACTCAATCTACAAATGAAAACACAATATTTGTATAACTAATATAATGTTACAATCCATGGACTTCAGAAATTAACATTCTTCATTTTCACACGGACCTATCAAAGTAACAATATATTTCAGTCTTATATTTTAAGAATAAACCGTTTAATCTCCTACCCTCATTACTTTCTTCTGATTTCTTTCGCTCCGAGGATGTTCCCTGATGTTCAGCGACAAATGGACGCTGCAGAGCGAAGTACGGCTCGTCAGAAGAAGAACACCACGAGGATAATGATTGCGATGATACCTATGACGATTCCGAGTTGACCGTATATGATGTAGTCAGGAACCGCTTTAAGTGTGTGGCTTGGTGGCAAAATAAATTTTTTATAACGCTTGATATCCTTCCTGTGCTCCTCATTCACCACCGCCCCGACGAGGAATTTTTCCCGCCACTGGAGCGCGATATCGCTGTGACCCACCTGGTAGAATTGGCTCGAGACGTCATAGCCGGCTCTTTCGAGTATAACCTCGATCCCACCAGGGTGGTCTCTGAGAAAATCCGTGACATCGTAAATCAAGTTGTTGATTATTATGCGGGCACTGCTCTCGGATCGATGTTCCGCAACTTGCTCTCTAGTAAACGTCGGTAGCTTCTTGTACTCCATGTTGATTGTTATGCGCCCTTCTCTCTCGCCGAACTAAAGGGAACTGTCTATCCGTGTATTTCGCTTTGCGCTCTCACCTTGCAACGGTCGTGTGCAAAACTTACAATAAGTTACCCTGACGTTATACCTACCTCCAACTAAATAATAACTAGGTATTGCAATTACTTATTTAATTCCTTACTTTGGCATTGTTATGTAGGTATAGAATATTCTTTAGATATATACCTAAGTACGTAATAGAATCCAGAAATCCTGGAATTTAAACTAATCAGTAATTCGGAATAAAATACTGAGTATCCTCGGCATTAACAAAAGTGGCATTGGGAAATGGTACCTACTACTAACTCACCGTGTAGCCCCATAATAGAATAGGGCAACTGTGTCTTCTCGTAGTTGTCGTTAACGGTGACAAAGGAATGTTCGGAGACTAGCAAACCTGGAGTTTGCCTCGCGCGGTGGGTAAACTACGTGGTTCCAACTATAAGAACATTGCACAAACAGAAAAAAAAACTTATAAGTGATATATATGATATACCTAAATGAAAGCGCCCGCCGCGATGCACCCGGCACAGAAGTCGCAAGAACACAGACGCGTTAATAACTACTAATTAATTTACTTACATACCTACCTACAGAATAAGTTAGGTATGTGGAATAATAATGAGGCCTTACACACCTATTTCATTTATGCTAACCATTGCAGTTTTATCCGCTTTCGTAGATGAAAAATAATTTAATTGGATTTGAGGAAACATGGTTTATTCTGCTGACGAACATCCGGCTGCGACGCTGACGGTTGCGGATTTAATTCCCATCGGGAACAAGTTTCTAAAGTGACCATAAAATATTTACGGCTGATCTTGACGGTTACGCAACACGCAACAGTAACCGTTTACCTAATAGGACATAATACGTCAATAAATAGTACAATAAGTTACTAATAGTTTATTTTAGCATACAGCAACTATTTATGTACTAGTGCTTATTTTCGTGGCTTATCATGGCACTCATAGTCAGATCCATGGAGTTAAGTTTATTGTTATCATCATGTAGGTAGTCAATAATATCACCATTCCACCAATAATACACTTAATTCTTTCAAATTTTAAAAATTCGCGCCGAAATAAATTTATTTTGATTGAGACTGGCAGGCAGGCAAGACGGGCACGGCAAGACTCATCATAACCACAGATAACTTTTGACTCAGCTTTTTGGAATAAAAAAGTTATATATTTACATACCAATGGCAACACTGAATAATGTTATTATCACCGAACACTTATACTCCTAGCGGAGAAGAATGTCGACACCATACGAAATGGATGTATACAAAATTATATTGCTTTTTTTTATTACAGCGCCATCTCGTGGCCTAGCAAAGCATTTTGGCAACAAGCATTTTTGGCGGGAACCTTCGAAAGTTCAGTTCAATTAATAATCTCTAGAAATAGGTATTTCGATCTGGTTTAAAATCAAGATTTTTTCTAATGGAAATTCAGAAAGAAATTACATTTCAATAGAATAATTATTGTTCTATTGATATGTAATTTCTATTAGAAAAAATCTTGATTTTAAACCGGATCGAAATACCTATTTCTAGAAGGGAATGTAAAGAGTTAAAATAGATTTGTTTGCGAATTCATTTATTCCTAATAGTAAGATTACATTTTTAACTCAAATAACAGAAATTCAATATCATAACATTAATTTTAGATTTTAAGATCTGCTACCTATATAAATATTGACCTATTCAAATAAATATTGAAATAAATCATTTAAAAAACCGGTTCAGCGGTTTTGTGTGAGACTTACACAGACAGTTTCACCTTTAGGTATTAAATTAATAGGACTAGCAGTTCCTATCACAAATAAATCGTTATCTCCTGATGGTCCAGAACTTCAACTGCAGCGGACGACCCTGGTTGAGATGTCTTAACATTTAGTTGATCCTGTAAAATATTTCACATAAAATTATTGTTTCATAGGTGTAATATGACCAATTTGTTACTTTATCCTATTAATATAATAAATGCGAAAGTCCGTAATCCTGTGTGTGAATATGGTTATGTTTGTTACCTCGCCTATGTATACGAACCAATTGTGCTGATGTATTATTGTTAATTCTTCTCATCCGAGCGATGTTCCCGATTGCATCCCTCTCGGGACCCCGGGGTCCGCTAAACCCTTCATTGTTTTTTTTTTTATTTGGGGTCGGCGCGGTCGGTAAGTCATCATTGACCATACCTACCTTCTGCAATTAGATTTAGCAATGTTTTTACGGCCGGCCGCTTGCCTGACACCAACCCTTTTAGGGATCAAGCAGTTTATCCGTCACCGCGCGGGGAGAACTTAAGGTTTGCTTTTCTCCCTCCGATCCCTCAGTCGCCTTTTACGATACCCACGGGATGAGATGGGGTAACCCTATTCTATTCCGGGGCTACACGGCTAATTGTTAATAACCGATCATAAATACTTAGATGAAAACAAACAAGAGTAGATACGGCATATTATTCTAACATTGCGTATTTGAAAAATGAGTTAGAAACACCTATATGCACTTTCACATAATTATTGTATTTAAAAACATTTGTCTTTAAATATAGGTATTTTTACTATACATTTTATTTTATTATTTGAGTAAAATTATGTGTAAAATGTTTTTTTTGTGTTTCCCTGAATGATTCAGGCATTTGTAAAACGAGCAAGAAGGCATTCTGATGTATTTCAAAAAGATAATCGCAGTGAGACAGCACTTGCTCACGCGGCAACGGTTCGACATACAACTGAGGCTAGTGCGTCAGCTAGATGCAGTTTAATCGTCTCATTTGCCGTGACTAGGTACCGTATCTTTAGTTTTTGGAACGAAGTTCCTTATCGCGCGTTGCGAAAGGGGGCTAGACGGAAAAAATTAAGACCAAAAGTTGTAACGACACTTTTTGCTATAGTTATAAGGAATTTCGTTCCATCCAGGTGTCCCTTGACACCTCTCAAGTTTTTGTTTTAATCTAAGCATAAATATAGGTAGTTTGCTTACTTGATGGTCCTGCAGCGAACGGCCCTGGTTGTAGTGGCCCGGCCCTGGTCTACACATTTAGTAGATCCTGTAAAATATTTCATATAATAATTATTATTTCATAGGTGTTATGACCAGTTTTGTTAGTTTATCCTATTAATATGATAAATGTGAAAATCCGTAATCCTGTGTATGAATATGTTTATGTTTGTTACATCTCCACGTATACCTATGTAATACTACTGAACCAATTGTGATGAAACTTAGTATTATAGGTTGATAGCTAGGGATGACAAACTCACTACTTGAGGCAGATTTCCCAAGATTACCTATTATTATTATTATTGAGTAATAGTAACAACAAACATTAATTGCCTATACTTTTAATAACAACGGTTTTCAGTCTTGACAAAAAAACCTTTATGTATACTTATAAATTTAAAAAAAGTCTGAATTTCAAAAAGTCGTAAAACATAAGTGTTCAAGTACGAAGGGTGAATAAGTTTACCTACCTGGTATATCGAGAGAAGGAAATCATTTTTTTTTTTCAATGTAGTACAAACTTACCTTATGGTTTAGCAATGCGGTAGGTAGTTGTAAATTTCCCAAAGATGGACGGTCCCGGCTGGGAATTAACGTGAACCGTCGAATGAGATGAACTTGTGCCCATTATATTCATTAAATGCTGATCCTGGAAAATAAAAATAACTTTTCTTACAAACTTAGGGATAAAAATTAAGGTATAGATACAACAATACGGCTACTTTACAACAACTTTGGTTGGAAATCCGGAGATGACAAAGGGGGATTGGGAAAGCAACATTTTGTCCACATTTCACAGCTGAAAAACGAAATACGTACCTATCTATGTTTAAATTTGCAATAATTTACAATACATGGGTAAGGGTATGTACGTTATATAGTTATTTTCTATTTCTAGGGTTCGTAGGAGGTGCAAAGATATCGTGATTCTGACTTTTTAGGTTAGTAGGTATAAACAGAACAGGTGAATAAGTTTACCTACCTGGTATATCGAGAGAAGGAAATCATTTTTTTTTTCAATGTAGTACAAACTTACCTTATGGTTTAGCAATGCGGTAGGTAGTTGTAAATTTCCCAAAGATGGACGGTCCCGGCTGCGAATTAACGTGAACCGTCGAATGAGATGAACTTGTGCCCATTATATTCATTAAATGCTGATCCTGGAAAATAAAAATAACTTTTCTTACAAACTTAGGGATAAAAATTAAGGTATAGATACAACAATACGGCTACTTTACAACAACTTTGGTTGGAAATCCGGAGATGACAAAGGGGGATTGGGAAAGCAACATTTTGTCCACATTTCACAGCTGAAAAACGAAATACGTACCTATCTATGTTTAAATTTGCAATAATTTACAATACATGGGTAAGGGTATGTACGTTATATAGTTATTTTCTATTTCTAGGGTTCGTAGGAGGTGCAAAGATATCGTGATTCTGACTTTTTAGGTTAGTAGGTATAAACAGAACAGGTGAATAAGTTTACCTACCTGGTATATCGAGAGAAGGAAATCATTTTTTTTTTCAATGTAGTACAAACTTACCTTATGGTTTAGCAATGCGGTAGGTAGTTGTAAATTTCCCAAAGATGGACGGTCCCGGCTGGGAATTAACGTGAACCGTCGAATGAGATGAACTTGTGCCCATTATATTCATTAAATGCTGATCCTGGAAAATAAAAATAACTTTTCTTACAAACTTAGGGATAAAAATTAAGGTATAGATACAACAATACGGCTACTTTACAACAACTTTGGTTGGAAATCCGGAGATGACAAAGGGGGATTGGGAAAGCAACATTTTGTCCACATTTCACAGCTGAAAAACGAAATACGTACCTATCTATGTTTAAATTTGCAATAATTTACAATACATGGGTAAGGGTATGTACGTTATATAGTTATTTTCTATTTCTAGGGTTCGTAGGAGGTGCAAAGATATCGTGATTCTGACTTTTTAGGTTAGTAGGTATAAACAGAACTTACCGCAAAGCATTTCTTCTTCCAGGTTTAGGAAACCGAGATAATTTAATGCCCGGCACTTTGCCAGGCATTAAATTATCTTTGCTTTTCACATTTTCTATAAACGTAAGCCATATTGAAATAAGTTCACAACACAAACAATATATTCACTTAAAAATAAACAACACAAAGAGTCAATTTTTCGCTTCCAAAATACACCAACACTAATGCGGAGCAACAAAGTTCACGCAACTCAACGTAATAACGGAGAAAACATAAGTTTTTCCAAGATAATTGAAGATAATTCTTCAACACAAACTATTCAACCAACATGCCATGATATAGTCCGGGCGGCGGCTGCAAAATATCAACCTCATCGAATAACTGAAAAATATCACTTTCCACGAAAAGAAGACCTAAAATAAATAAGAAAAAAATTGGTCTGCCGGGGTACTGCTTGGGGGGTCCTTCGCAGTGAATTAAAATATGGTCCACTTCGGATCATCATTTTATTTCATGTGGTTACTGAACGAAACATTATTCTTGGCTTTAGAATTAATTAATAGAGTCTAAAAAATCAAGACCGGTGTTGGAGGGTTCCGCAGACCAACCAATTTTACGAGTCCGGTCGGGAGGTCCATTTTACCTCATCGAGTTACCGGATGAAACTAAGTTTTTCTAGTGGCTAAAATTATGCTCTCTAAACATAAGTTGGTCTGCCATCTCGCTCGCGGTAGTTTTTGCAGTCCGACCACTTATGAACACGCAACTCTGAACATTTTGTTTTAAGTTCGGTTCAAACTGATAGGTAGGTAACTACTATAATAAAATAATTTATTTTATTATAGTGTGACCAGGGGCGTCTCTAGCTCATGTAGCGCCCGTGTGCAAATATCTCCTTGGCGCCCTTTAGTAAGAGTTAAGAGTGATTCCAATAAGGAATAATAAAGGTACAAACAACAGTACTAACTTGACGTAGGAACCCCTAATATTATTTTTTAATTAAGTTGAAAAAATATGTCGGGAACCAATAGGTACCTACATACACCAATATCTTTTGAATGAAATGTCCGAATTAAATAATTCAAAAGGTTCTAGAAAGGTATGTTCACGAGTTCCAGGTCGGCAATGGCACACGTACCTACGTAGGATTTTTTTCCCTTCCTCATAATATCCGTAGCCTCCATGAACACGTTCAAATTCCACCCCCATTTCACCCACATGACCGTGCAGATCACCACCCAAAACGATTCCCTGTGACAACGAGATAGCCCCAAGGACCTCGCCGAGTTTATCCCAAAACCACCTCTTATCAGCGTCGCTACAACCGACCTTCGAAAGTTCAGTTTTAACCATTAATATTTTTTCTTGATTTTTCAAGATTTTTTCTATTTCAAATGTAAAAAATCTTGATTTTAAATCAGATCGAAATACCTATTTCTAGGGAGGAATGTAAAGAGTTAAATTAAAATAGATTTGTTTGCGAATTCATTTATTCCTAGTAAGAAATAATATATACCTACCTATAACAGATAGCATTTCTGTTATTTTAGTAAAAAATGTACCTAATCTTACTAGATTCATTTAATTTTAAGAACTTACTATCTATATAAATATTGACCTATATAAATATTGCAATAAATAATTAAAAAAAAATAGTTTCACCTTTAGGTATTACAGTGATAGGACTAGCAGTTTTTATCATAAATAAATCTTTAAGCTAGATAACTAGCTAAACGATTTACACAGAGGTGTTACAGAATATTAAATGTTTTTATAGTAAAAATATTGAATATATTGTGAACAGCGTATTTAATTGAGGAAAAATATTTTTTATGAACATTTCATGGTATATAACCGAGATACTAAGTCATGCCTCATGTCAAAGGAGTCATATTGAACTCTGAGCGTAGTGAAGGGCTCTGGTTTAGTGATACGAGATATTCAAGCTACCTTAGACTAGAAGTATCATTCATTATCTCGTGATATCTCGCACCGTGAGAAGAGAACCCAGTTTTACATATACTTCTCACCTCACAACTTCGGAAAAAATCGTTTTGCACGCAGATTTCTGTGTGAATTTTGCACGCTAGTGTGCAAAGAGTTTTCAAAATTCGAATCTGTCTTTTCCATACATTTCTCTAAAGCAAGTCCTTAGAAAATGTGCGTGAAGAAAATACGTGAGAACCATCAGTCGCCTTCTACGACACCCTAGTATGAAGAGTTGGGGTTGGCCTATTCTCGTCCGGAACCAACCCGGACAAGACACGTACTCACAGAAGACCAGCCTCGGGGTTTGCCAGCGAGCGATGGAGCGCAGTATTTTGAGTGTCAAATTAATGGACAAAATCCGAAACACAGAACTGCGCTCTCGCACAAAGATCGTGGATGTCGGTCAACTACCAGGTTGCGAGATGGCAGACCAACTTATATTTAAAGAGCATAATTTTAGCCACTAGAAAAACTTAGTTTCATCCGGTAACTCGGTTACTGAGGTAAAATGGACCTCCCGACCGGACTCGTAAAATTGGTTGGTCTGCGGAACCCTCCAACACCGGTCTCGGACGACATGATTTTTTAGACTCTATTAATTAATTCTAAAGCCAAGAAGAAGGTTTCGTTCGCCACATGAGATAAAATGATGGTCCGAGGTGGACCATATTTTAATTCACTGCGAAGGACCCCCAAGCTGTACCCCGGCAGACCAATTTTTTTCTTATTTTGTTTAGGTCTTTTTTTCGTGGAAAGTGATATTTTTCAGTTATTCGATGAGGTTGATATTTTGCAGCCGCCGCCCGGACTATTAAGACTTTCCCGTGTTGCCATTAACATAAACTTCATATTTCACAGTAAATTTAAATTGGTCCAGATAGTCCGCTGTTTTTTCTTCTTTTCAAATATCAAATATTATATTTACTTGCAGCTATTGTATAACATAACGGTTAATTTCTTAAATTATACATATTTTATATAGTCAATTAACAAATCATTAAATTTATTACAAAATCAATAGGAAATAAACTCCAATGTTCGGAGACTTTGGATAACATGGCAATCTACATAAATTAGTCGGTGTGTTTATGGTTTTTCCACGCCATCTACACAATACACCAAAGGAACTACTGTGTACTGTGCCATCTACATCGATTTTAAGGTATTATATCGTTCTGCGATGCCAACTTAGTACCAAGCTATGGGTATAGATAGAGCTTCCATCAGTGTTGCCTAGGTTCAATACATTTGTTAACAGCGCCTGGTTATTATAATATTTGTTGTGTCTGTGACTGTCGTGTCGGTATTTATTTTATTTTTGATAAATATTCTGAATTCTGCTAGATTAATCAACGTGGAAACGTGCAACAAAACAAGGGGAAGATCTAATCTTATTATAATTAAGAACACAATGCAACTAAGCTATGAAATTTACGGTGGAAATCAGTTATAGTTATTCTTGGTATTCCTTCAAATAATCATCGAAAATGAAACTGGTAAGTCTTCTTCATTTTATTGTTATTTTGTGACTCAACAAACAAACAAAACAAACATACATTCCTATAAAATATCAAATAACGCATTTTGAGGTTAGGTTTAGGTAAGAGTTATTTTAATTTATCGGCCTCTGTGGCGAGTCGGGCGAAGGCCCGACTACAATTCAGAAGGTTGCGGATTCTATTCCCGTCGGGTGCAAATATTTATGCTTAAAAAAAAATTGTTTCTGGTCTGGGTGTTTTTTAATTATAATAAGTATGTATTTACAAAAAAGAACTAAAACATGTACTATACCCATTGTCTAGTAACCATAGTACAAGCCTGGTGCTTAGTCTGGGGTTAGATTGCGCTGTGTGTTGTCGTACAATAGTTATCTATTATTTATTTCAGACTAATCCGACCTTTTGGCATTTTGTATTTGACATTTTTTCTTCGGGAAGATGTGTCAAATCATAGTCTAAAATTAAAAAACAGAGTCTAGTTTGAGTTGTTTAACTTACTTTAGGACTACAGATGCTTTTACATAGGCATACTTTCATGAATCACATGTTTTTAAAGACTGTACTAAACTAGGTTTATCATCTGAGACCATCCATATACAGTTGTGGTCATATAATTAAGAACGATTTGAAGTTCTAGAAGTTTTTTATATAAATCGTGCCACACACAGAGATGTGTACCTTCTGAGAAGCATCTAGTCTACTATATAAAAATAAGTCGGCTTTTCCTTCCTGACGCTATAACTCCAGAACGCAAGAACCGATTTCCACGGTTTTGCATTCGTTGGAAAGGTCTCGGGCTCCGTGAGGTTTATAGCAAAGAAAATTCAGGAAAAATTTAATTATCTATAATTTATAAGGCAAAACAACGTTTGCCGGGTCAGCTAGTTATGTTATAAAATAGCCACATTGATAGAGCAACGTGGCTTAGGAATAAATAATGAAATCGCTAACTATTTTTTTCACATTATATTGATTTTACCAAAGTAACACATTCAAACAGTACTGAAGCTGGACAAATAATTAAGAACGATTTATTAAACTGCTCGGCAAATGTTTTGTATGACACTTACATTTAAAAAATTACAATATAATATGTAGCGCAGAAAATTTAAAAATCAATTTAATATATTTTTGACTAAAATAAATAGTTAATAGCATATCCACAGCTTTTAAGTACTGTTTTACACTGGCGAGGCATTAACTATATTAATTTTTGATATATCGCAAGAGAAATAGAGTTCCATTCTTCTACGAAAACGTCGTACAGCTCGATAGCTCTCATAAATTTTCACACTTTGTATTGGAAACCTTTTTCTTTACTTCGAGCCACAGATTCTCTATTGAATTTAGATCTGGGCTGTTGGCTGGCCAATTTAAGTCAGAAACTGATTGCGCAGTAAAAAATTCCTTTACGGTGCGTGCAGTGTCCTTTGGATCATTGTGATGCTGGAATGTTCAAATAACCGGTAGAACGTCTTAAGCTTAAGATAACATTGTTTCTTCCAGTATATTTTTGTACTGGAACTGATCCATGTTACCTTCTATCAACTTTACAAGTCCAACACCATGTCCAAAAAACCATCCCCAAATTTTCACATTCCACCACCTTGCTTTAATGTAACTTTCGTGTACTTAGGGTCGAATGCTGTATTCGCGGGACGTCGTACATATCATTTTCCATCGGAACATACTCTGTTTACTTTCGTATCGTCAGAAAAAAAGTACATTTTATCAATGTCGCACAGTTCAGTTTTCATACTTTCTCGCTAAAGTCAGCTGGACTTGCCTTCAACATGGGTACATTTCTTGCTATCCTTCCGTGCAATATTTCTTTTATCAAACGTCTTCTAATAGTGCGTGCTGAGATTGCTGAAGGGTTGTTTTCACCTAAATATTATTTTCTCAGCTCATTGGACCCTTTAGAAGGATTTTGTTTTGCCATACGAACGATGTTTCTGTCATCTCGAGGAGTTGTTTTTCACTGTTTAGGTACACGCGGAACCTTCGAAGTAGTTTGATACGTAGCGAAATGCTTTACAGTGTGGAAAACCATCGTTTTTGCACATTGCAGATGGTCGGCTATCTTTTTGTATGACCAAATTCCTCTGGCGAACATTTATTATTACTCCCCTTGTAGATTTATCACAACTTTTATTTTTTCCATTGTTTTTTTCATAAGAAGCAATCACTTTTACCTTTTACAGCACTAAATGGCGCCAAAATTATACAAACAGTAACAAATCGACTGATTTTTCTCTAATTAAATTTGAATAAAGGTATAAACTATTGAGCGTTCTTAATTACGTGGCCAGCCAGTAAATAGGAGTAACTATGTTTAGAAGTAGTGTAAAAAGTTCGTGTATTTATTTTTAGCTAATCATGTGTATCAATGGTATTATTGAAAAGTACGATACCGAGAACAATAAAAAGTAATTCATGCAATTAGTTTTGCGTCTTAGTTAAAAAAAATCTTCCCTTTATATCAGCGTTCTTAATTATATGACCACCACTGTAGGCATTAAAATAAATCAACAATATTTACATAAAATTTTGATTTAGCCATACATAATAACATGTATGGCTAAATCAAATCAAATCAATATGTTATGTCTGGGACATAGCTTCACATATTTGAACAAATGTTTTAAAACTTTCCAAAGGTTTAAAAACAAATGTGGCAGGTTACACATGTGGCTAGGTTATTATTTATCCTGCATAACCTACCGTTTCAAGCTAAACAGTTT